>JBAMYA010048130.1:0-10001 GCA_037176975.1 Arrhamphus sclerolepis
TCAAGCTCTGGGTTTCTAAAGCGCCTAGAGATGACTTGTTGTAAATAGGCGCTATATAAATAAATTGAATTGAATTGTAAAGAGGGAACCATTTTCTGCCCAAATGAAATGAGTTGTTTTCTCTATTCAAGTTTTAGAAACTGCTGGAACATTTCTATTTTGAAACATGTACATGTGAATGTGTGTAAATTTGAGGTTGACTTCAGTTAATTTTATGGTTAGATGATTGTAGTACTTTTGACATGAACTTTTAACATGAACTCCGTAGCCGTTTATCCCGCTTTCACACCGCAAAGTGTGGACTGTTAAATTAGGTTTTGTTGTTTGTCAGGTGAATTTCTTGAACCCTGCACTGAAACTGAGTACTTTGCTCATCTGCAGAGCACTCACTTAAAAGTAAATCACAAAGTTGATTGTCCTTATGAAGACTGTACATTTATACTCTGCTTTCAATGCACACAAAAGTAAAACAAATAGAGAACATACTTGGAAGACTTTCAAATCTGAAATAATAACCACTGATGCTTGAGATGAAGCAGTCCATGAAAACCAGGGTGAGTGAGAGCAACAGCCATTAGATGGATGTCCTGAGAGGACTTCCAGTCTTTCTTGGGGATGATGCAACTATGTTGTTTAAGAGCAGTGCGGTAAGTCAAGTTTTTGATTGGTGTTTGACTCAGTTTTTCCATCCTCCTATGTTTTGTTTAATTGGGATGATGGGTTATAATAATTAGCATTTATGAAGATGTTTCATTAAGCTTATGTTGATTTTAACTTGATAATGTGCCTTCACTGTTAGCAAGAGGAAATTAATTACTGAGGGGTTGCTGCCGGAACGTCCAGTCGATGCATAGTTCATGGCAGCACCAGTGAATGAACCCAAAAATCTCCAGTGTTTCTACTGCCTGTAATGATCTACACACACTTACCCCAATGATAACTTGAACGGAGAATAAACAAAAAGGCTGCATGGTGTGGTATCGTCACGGTCTGGTTTTGCAGCGTTTTTTTTGTTCCGTCCTCAGGTGTCACCAGAACCATTTTAAAATCAGAGCACTTATGGCTGCTGCCTTGTGAGCCGTATCAGTGAAATAACAAAGTTATGGCTTTCAAGATCATGTGAGAGTGGTTAGGTAGTTAAGTTCCTTCTCTCTAGGATTACACATATAAAAAAAAATAAAAAATTAACACAGCCTCCACAGGTTAAAGTCATGTCAAATGTTGGTGTAGGACTAGGGTTTTATTCTGAAAATTCACCAGTTTCCCTGTGCCATTCTGACTTCCTGCAGCCGTGTCAGTAAATTCATGCAGTCCAGGCAGAAAGAGATTAAGGCTTGATGTGTAATTTTAGCAGAGGGGTAGTAGTAGTAGTAGTAGTAGTAGTAGTAGTAGTACACCACCTACGGCCTGACGCAGCGCTGCCATTTCATCACAGTTCTGTGTCCTGTGGGAGCTTTATACATAAGACTACTTAAAAAAAATGACATACTTTTTACTGTGCATATAATGTATTAAACGTACGCTGCACACTGGGCAGGAGGTGTCCTTTGGAATGTATATACCACTTTAAAACATTTGTGGTGTTATGTGAATTATGTGATACAGTATGTGAAGCAGACTGGTGAGTTGACTTTTTCTGGAAGGAGCCCACCATGTACCACCATGTTTCCCTTCCCTCCCCACTAATCTTTTGGTTTGTGTATTTTCCCTCCTTTAATGCTCCAGGTTTTGTTTTGTGTTGCCTTTTTTTTCCATCGACGTGTTTTCTGTTTGCCTCTTGAGTTTCTTTAAACAAGTTTAAGAGGAAAGAAACTTTTTACAAAGGCTTTAATAAAAGATGCCGTGTTGTGGTTTAAATTGTGTGGCTGATTCCTCCAGTCTGCAGTTGAGAAAACGCAGAAGCCCGTGAAGAAGAACAGCCTTCCCCCTGATTCGCTGGTTATATACCGTGCCGTCACGGAAGGCTTCTTTATATAAATGCTGGCCCGTCATGGCGGGGAGACACAGATATCCATAATTCTGCAACCACTAGCTGTGCTCTTTGGCTTGCAACAGCTGCCTGCATGCTTCGTGTGAGTGGCTTTTTTTCTTTCTTTATTTTTGGTTAAGAAGAAAAAAAGAGCAACCGCATAAATCAGAGTGGCGAGAAGTGAAACTGACAGTCTCGAGTGATTTGGAACCAGATGTATGATTGATTCAATGGGCATAAATAGAAAGCTGTGCAGTGAGAGTGAGTTTTTTTTTTTTTTTTTTTTTGTTCTGTAGCATTTTCCCTCTCTTTCCTCTCTTGTTGAGACTAATTACATCTAAATCTAATCATTTGTAGTGACTAAAGCTGTGATTTACTACAACTCAGACATCTAGTTCAGCACAATGGTTGAAGCTATTACATAGTGGCTACAAAATGAATCATGGTTCGACTTGCTTAATTAATATCCCTGAAAATGAGCAAAGATATGAAATGTTGATTGATATTTCATGTATTGATATAGATTACGCGTATATATTCACATAGAAGAAGGATAATAATGAATTCTGAAGGGAGTATTCGCAAATCATTCGTGTAGATCCTGAAGAAATGAGTGTTGAACTGAATAGAAACGGAGGCTGCAATCACCACATCATTTTTCACAATTCACTGTTGGTTGTTGATTATTTAATGCCATTAAGTTAATTAACAAGAATTGGCTACCACTGGTTACAGTGGTTAATTTAAATGGAAGACACAGAGTGAAAGTGGATCATGATTATGAGCAAGTACACGTAAGAACACAGAGTTATAACAGAGACAGTCGAGGGCTTCACGGACAACATTTCCACTCCGACATAAACCCACACAATGTTCTAGAACCAAAGTCTCAATCACCATGGTAACCAGGAATGCAGGTGTGTTACCGCGGTGCCTGACTATCATTAAAGACACAAACCGCCCATTAATCTACATTTATCAGCTTCTGACTTCATTTAAAAACAAACAAACAAAAAAAAACCAGCTGCTGTGACTCCCTATCTGACCAAGAAAAAACATTTTTTTACTGTAATGTGATCACCGTGGCAACGTTTCTAATAAATAAATACTGCAACTCCATCCCTTTTACCCGCCTCGCCATTCCTTTCTTTGTTAGGCCCATTAGTTATTTGTTTTTTTGTTTTGTTTTGTTTTTTTTACTTTCCAGCTGTTTGACAATAACAGAGGGGAGCCGTGGCTCATATCTCCTCCTGTCCACCAGGTCCTGTTGTCTGAAATCATCTCGTTTCACATGTTCCTCTGAAACTCATCGGCAGCTGCTTTCTGTCTCCTGATTTATATTTCTGTTCTTCCCTGCCTAAGGCTCCTACATTGCAAAAAAAAAAATCAAAACAAAACTAAACAATAAAATCTTGGTGACAAAAAAAGAAAAGAAAAGGGAAGCGAAGTGTGAAAAATGCTTAAAGTTCCATTAAAGCTCCCAGTTTTGATCCCTATTCATATTGATCAAGTAGCAGAACAGTCGTTTTACTTCGATCATGACTCAGATGCTCCCCACTTTGTTGTTATTGTTACCTTCCTTAAAGAGGACATGCAGCACTAAACGACATACATGTTGATAGCATCATGAGTTATTAAGATACACAACAGAAATAACTAAATTACAAAAGTAAACCTTTCTTGAGAAACATATACATCAACAGAGGCTACCCAAATATTGTAAAAATGCTGCTATTCTTATCCACCAGGTGGCAGTAACACATTGGTTTTGGGGCTTTTTGCAGACACGATCACTTCCAGTAAAGGAAGCGATAAGCCAAAACAAGCGATGCAAATCATTCATTTTATGTCATTTTCTGCTTTCAGACAGCCGTGGTGAACTACTGCCATGCTGCAGAGTGAAAACGACATCGATCCAAAGCAAAGAAGCTGCACATCTATGTTTCCATGGATGACGTGGGTAACGTGGCTGAAAGATCTCTGTGGAAGAAGACAGAAAGCGCTGATTCGGCTTGAAGAGGGAACAAAACGACAATTTTGTCTCGCTGAAATGCACAAGTAATTCCAGGCTGATGTTCCCGTCATTCTGACAGTGTCCTCCGTGTCCGCTTCCTCCTCTGAGTTTAACAGCCATCTGACGGCGTCCACCTCTCTGTTTGGAAAAAAAAAAAAAAATCAAGACTAGCATATAACTGAAGTGACATTCAAATTACTGCTCTGAATAGTATATGCTTAAATCGAGCCGAGTCTGAGTGAATTAAACTAGACAGGATGGAGTAAGTTCACTTTCATTCCTCTGCCTGGCGAGCTTCCTCAGTATTTGGCATTCCCATACCTGTAGCCACTAAAACTGAAGACTGATGGCACAGTGTCTAGCTGATAATCAGAACAACTGAAGCGGTAGCTGCGGACTCTTTGTCCTGGTCCCACAAGTGGATCGTAGAGTTTCAGGGAGCAACCGAGGCTCAGAGGAAGAACTAGTTCACTCCGCTCCTTTGTTCGGTAATACTCGTTTGAGAGTTCATGAGCAACGCTAAACGATCCTCCTTGATGCCTTGGTTCTTTAATTCCTTCCATCTCTGCTACGGTGAAACAGCAACACCTACTGAAAACAAATGAAGCAACAGTGGAGGCCTGAAGCTAAACCATGCCAGTAATGTTTGGGTTTGTTCCAAGATGGCTGAGCCCTAGGTAAAATGTTAAATATGGCAAAACCTTTCAGCCAAACTACTTGAATTTCAGATTTGATTGTGCTACTATATCTCATCATACATCAAAATCAACAGAAAAATCACTTCTGCTGTAATACATCGGACACATTATGGCCATGGTGATGCAGACAACTGGAAATGCTGGTTTTTAAACTGAGTCAATCCCTTTTGACTGACCCATGGACGGAAGCAGCAGATTAGCCGGGGACGCTGGGGACATGTCGGATTTCCATAGACGAGGTGCTGGAAAGCATCATAAAGAACATGAGAGTCTGCGATCTTCACTTTGTATCAAGTAAGATGAAGCCGTCGGTCTGTTTATCTGACGGTGTAACAATGAGTGAAGTGAACCTTCGCTAGTGTTGCTGGTGAAGATTTAGCAGAAGTAATTCTCAGTGAATTTTCCTTTTAAATTCTTTTCTGGATGTTTGTTTTGATGATATATAGCAAGACAATAGCTGTACCAAACACAAATACTTTCTCTGCTACAAAAGGTTGATGCTCAGTACCTCGTTTTGTGTCTTAGCCCCTCTACGGTCTGTCTGGTAAACTTTGTTGATGTCGGAAGGACTGTTTAAGTTCTAACACTGTTCTATGTCGTACAATGTGGATTTTAAATATCCGAAGCCAATTGCCTAAAAATGGTTTCCAACGATGTTTAGAAAACAAGACAAAATTGTGGCTTTCAGCTTTAATTGATTGAATATGATTTTCAACAGCTGAAATACATATTGTATGTGATGCATTTTGTAATGAAACATCACACAGATGAATACATAATTTTACCCAGCACTTTCCAAACCACAGTCAAGCTTATGGTTATTGCCCCCGGCACTTTTAAAAACAAACTGACACCCTTGCCCGTGGGGATCGATGCACAGGACTGGATTGATCTGGAGTTGGAGTTTAGAGGTCAGTTTGAATATGTGATTAATGCATACATAAGCAGGAAGTAATTTAAAAAAATCTGATGACTGCTTTAAAAAAAAAAAAAAAAGACTAACTGATTGTTTAATAAATCCTGGATCTCAAAATGACAGATGGCCTGAAAACCTGGTGTATGATGGCTGAAGGCAAATTACAGTTTAGCCCTAAATATGCCCTAATTCTGCAAATTCACTTCTCAGCTGGCGTCAGTTGCAAAGATCCCTGAACTTTACATTAAATCGCAGTGTTGAGTTTATCTGCAACTGTTTTCTAGGATCGATAATGGTGACAAAGGAATTTGATAATCAGTAATTATTGGAATAATAAATTAGATTGCAAATTGATGCAAGAAAATGTAATAAAGTCACCCATAAATAATTTATTTTTTTATGTATTTAAGTATATTTTAAAAAGCATTGAGAAGTAAGTGTTTAATTAATAATTCATCCATTGCTAAATACTTCCATTCTGAAATCTATTTAAAAATGCATTTTGCTATGAGACAAATATTCTGACTTTAAAAAAATAGGGATACATTTTTTATTCAGGCATTTAAAAAGGTACTTTTATTCGACCTTTCAATCAACTTCAAAACTGGATATGGTAAATAATTTACTTTGTTGATTGAGCCTCTCATTCTACCTTCTCATGCGACATGTTGACAGAGGAGAGCATATACAACAACGCAGATCAGGTTCTTGAATGCAATAAAGCTTTCCAATAAAATCAGATTTATAAATGAACTTATTTACCCCGAAATTTACTCATTTGAAATCCAGTTTGGTAGTGTACTTTTTTGTAATCATCATTCCACCGAGTCCCCTGGTCCTTCATAGAACTGGTAATATTTTGTCTCATTGCTGTTAGTAGACGAATAAAACGCCAAGGTCCAACGTCGTCTTCCAGAATGACCAAGAAACCAGAGTGAGACTTCTCGACTGCACCGTTGTGAAGCTGTCAGAAGTTGTAAGAGCAGTTAGCTTCCATAGAAACAAAGGGACTTTTTCAGGGCTGCAGAACAGATTGTTTGACAAAGTGCAGCACAAATTGACCATTTACCCATGCAGTCTCTGTTCCATAACAATGAAACCTCTCTGCTCAGAACTCTTTTGGCTTTGTTTAATCTTGCTGATTGGAGTCAGTGTGCCCACACTGGTGAGACCTTGGCAGACCGCACAGTCGTGATTAGTTCCATATGTTTCTGGTCGACGACTGGACCCCGTGCCGTGAGTTTTTATCAAAATATCAACGGGAGTCCAGAATCAGGTTGGAGATTGAGAATGTTTGTTTTTGGTGATTCTTTAATAAGGTGCCCAGCCCCGCACAGCAGGAAGCAGTTGAGATCAACTGGAATGATTCCCGAGTATTGAAAACAAGGACTTGATCTTTCTTTGGCTTCTCACCCATGAACACTCCCAGTTGGACTCCACGGGCCAAACTGGAACCATCACATGAGAGTTTGTGGACATAAATAACATCTCCCGCGTGGTGCTGACTGCTGATCAAAACATGAGAGATGACTCATGAGCCGGATACGGGGACTTTTGATGTCTGTTTTTCGAAAACAGTCAACGCTTCACTTTAGTTCTGCCTAACGATTTGGGCGTCTAATAGTGCCAGAACTGCTTTTGATGCAAAACTGTCCTGTTTTACTTTAAATTTACTTCAAAGTCTACCTGTTTTGTTCTGTTTGACCATAGCGGTGATTCTTTTCAGTTGCTGTCTGATGTCAGCTAATTATATGCTTAAGATTAGCATCACACAGAATGATTTCCAATCACAATTTATACCGAACACGGCTGAAAATCATGTCATAATGATCTCTAAAAAAAACAGACAAACCCTTTTTTAAGACTTTACAACAAGGGCACGCAAATTATTGCTACTTTCCAGTAATTAAGCAACATTTTGTGTACCCTATTGTAAAGTGTTGCCCTTGACAGACAGGAGAAGCATATTCGTGCCACTTTTCAGATATTACTGTCAAGGACTTTTGACTGTCAATACATGTTTTTAAGAAGGTGCATTAGATCAGCTGTCTGCAGGACAAACTGAGCTCTCGCTGTTCTGAAAGCAGGCAGCAGTGATTGTAAGATTAGACTGCGTACGCACAAACGCACACATCTATGACTGATACTTTCTGGAGAACATGCTTTTGAGTTTGCAGCCAGGCAGAGTTTTAACAGAGAGCCGCTTGCTACCTGTGGATTAGTAAATCCCCAAAGTCTCTTTGAATCAAATCAATCAATGCTGTTGCTGGCAGGGTACAAACAAACACATATACACACCGATAGCAGGGATATTGATTTCAGTGCGGTGCCCATATACAGAAGAGGTGCATTTTGAAATATAAGCAGGCTTCTCCAGCTGTGAAGGTAACCTAAAGCCCTCTCTCTCTCTCTTTCTCTCTTTCTGTTTTTCTGAGCTTCAGCTTTCTTTGAATTCAGCAGCAGATTCCTGGTTTTGGGTCCATTTATTGAATTATTTTGCCAATGCAGCACTGAACACCTCACCAAACTCCAGTTCAAGGTTCACCTACAACATTTCACTGCTTTCATGATTTCTGCCCCAATGTGGACATTTGAGTGTTCAGTTGAGACGTGCGCTAATAAACCATATGTCACTGATGCTTGGTCTGATCAGCTGTCTATAGACAGCATTCCCGATATCCTTATTTTAAGATTCAGGTACCTAAACACAATGCATATTGATGAACAACAGCTTTTTACTCTACTTGAGTAAGTAAGCAAATCCACATATTACACATTGGCAATAAAAAGCATTATTTAAGAGAGAATTAAATGGTTTTCTGCATTAATTTGCCATAATCTGATCTTCAACCATCCTCTACGACAGGAGGCAACAGTACCCACAGTCAGCATCACACTATTAAGCTTAAAGATTATTTGTCTCCTGTGGGAGAAACATGTCTCGGACCTATTACATCACCCACCAAAATCACAGATCAGTCTTTGATTTAACGGCTGGTGAATAGTGAATGGCGAAAAAGAAGAAGACAAACGTACACGTTTGTATGACTGTGTGCTTTAATGTTTTATTCAGTATTCTCTGTTTTGTTTGAGTCAAAGTCCACGGCGAGAGCTACTGGGCATGTGCAGAACGTGTACAAGGCTTCAGCTGCTGAAGAACCACTTTGAAATGATTCTGCAGCAAAACTGGGAACGCATTTCCATCTCAGTGATGGGAAGGAATAGAAACTGTGACAGTGAAGGAACTCCTGATAATTTACCTTTACCATCCTTTGTCACAGAGATTATGGTGTTTATTTTTGTTTTTGTCCATTTAACATAAAACATTTTCCCAGTATTGTTCTCCAGCAAACCTCAGCCACGCAGCAACTTTTATTTATTTATTTTAGTGATCACTGGCTTTCACAGTGATGCTCTGCCACAAACAACCCGCCAGCTCAGTAATTTATGTATATTAGTCCTGAACAGAGACGTTTGCCAGCTCCAGTGACGTCTTCAAGCCTCTGACTGTTACTTGTGGCTTCTTCTTCACCTTAATGAAGATTCTGTGCCACAAAGTCGCCGCAGTGCTAGAATGTCTCAGTTCAAAGAACGTTTGCCCAACTGTGGCCTGACGGATGCTTTCCTGCTCCAGCCTCATGCAGACCAAACATTCTTAACCGTATGTCTGCAGAAATCTCTTTTTTGTAAGGCGTGGCTCACATCAGCAGACCCTTGTCATGGAAAAGCAAACTTAAAACTCTGGAAGGCCTTTTGGTGATCAAATTTGCTGTAAACCACACCTCCAGACTAATTTCATTAACCAGACACCAGATGTGCAAACGACTGATCCCAAATATGTTTTGTTAAAGTAGTTACTGTCTGGGCTCCAACTGAGAATGTTTGATGATCTTGTTCAATAAAAACAAGAAATCCTAATTGTTCATGTGTTACGGATAAGCTGATAAGAGTTTGGACGTCAGATGACACCAGATTAACACAGACACCGGTTAATTCCAAGGGGCTTATGTAGAATTTCTTCCGTAGCCAGTCTGAATCCTTATTGTTGAGTCTGATGTGTGGGTCACATCAGGATCTTCACATGGAAATTAAGTAGCTTGTTTATTGGACCAATAAAGAGCAGGGGTCATAAAAGAAGCTGCAGCAAACCATTTCAGTTCCAGTGTGAATTATTGATGTGACGGCGAGCATCAGCTCTCACACCAACTGTCATTCTGATGGCAGAAGTCATGGCTGTGAGCTTTTAATCAGACATATGCAGGGATGATATTGTAATTATTATTATTATTATTGTGATTTTTTTTTTTCTTTTACCACCACATACCTTGTAATGACCTGGCTCATGAACTTATTACTCATCTTTAATTAGAGAAAATCAGAATAACCACAGATTTCTCTTCAGCA
>JBAMYA010048131.1:0-10001 GCA_037176975.1 Arrhamphus sclerolepis
TATATATACACTTTTTTTTCAGAACTGTTTACTGATGTGAACCATGCCTTTCAAAAAAATCTCTCAAGTGGATGTGATCTGCATAAAACTGATAGGGGTATAAATCATCTGAAAGTATTTGTGCATCCATTAGTCCACAGTTCGGCAAACTGCATAAATGGAGGCAGTTTGTATTATGACTGCTCTTCCTAGAAGTGGCTATCCAGCCAAGATGACTGCAGTGGTATAATGCAGAATCCTCAGTGGGTTAAAGAGAGAACATATGAGTAACGGCTAAAGGCTTGAACACATCACTGGCAAACATCTCTGAAAAAAAAGTGTATATATATTGCACACCTGAAGTTTGAAAATGGGCACTTGGTAATATGCAGGACAGCTAGTAGACTGTTTTAATGATTTGTGGCTAGATGAATCAAAAGTTTAATTGTTCAGGAAGAATGCTCTTTACTATATATGGAAAAAAGTGAGTGAAGCTTAGCATAATCAAAACAGAATCACACTGATGAAATATAGTGGAGCAAACATGATTTGGGCTTTAGTCACCTCCTCAGGGCCTGCATCTGCATTTTCTCCAATGGTTACCATAATTTAGGTAAAACCCGATATTACCATACAATCCTACAGGTTAATGTGAGGTTGGCTCTCTGGCAGCTAAAGCTTTGTAGAAGTTGAGTCATCCAGAAGGACATTGATCATAAGAATCAGACAAAATTCTCCACAGCATGGTATCAGAGAAAAACAAATTGTCTGTTGGAGTGACCCAGTCAGAGACCAGAACATAGCGATGTCCTGGAAATGATCTCAAGAGAGCTGTTCACCCCAGATGTCCTACAATACTGTCTGAGCTGAATCAGTTTTGAAGAGTAATTATAAAAAACTTTCCTCTTGTTTTTCCCCGTCACTGTGACTCTTTACTGGGTGTGTTCAATAAAGAAACCAGAAATTATAATTATCAACTAAAGTGCACTGTGTTGGTCTATTATCATGAATGGCAATAAATGAAGATCAGTTCACATTTTCTGCATTGATTTTATGGAAAATCAATGCAGAAAATTAGAGCAGAAAAACACATTCCTTGTCTTTCCACTGAAAAGTATGTTCTGGCATTGAGCATAATAAGCATTTAAGAATTTTAGAGATATTTTGATACATTTTTCCTGCAAATATCTGCTACTTTGTAGGGAATGTGGTTTTGCATTGTCTTGTTGAAAAATATATAAGCATAGTCTGGAAAAAATGCATTCTTGAAGACAGTATAGGTTGCTATAAAACTTTAATGTACTTTTGTGCATAACATAAAATCACAGAAATGTAAATCATCATAGCTAAAAGCATTGATACAATCATGTATCATCACAGCGTCTGACTTTTGTAATTGTTGCTGTTACTAGTCTGCATGGTCTTTTTTAATCTCTAGTTTGAAGCACACTGCATCAATTTCTTAAAAAAAAAAAAGAAAAATGTCTAACCGCAGTACACATTTCCACTGTATGATGTCAACACTGCCTCTGGGCAAGTTAAACATGAGGCTTTAGTTTTGAACTGAAGTTTTAAGTGTCATTTTTGAACATAGCTCCATTTTATAGTGCTTAATAGAGGTTTCCCCATATGGTCATATCAGTTATTGATGAAGGAAGGTTGCTGAAGCTGTGCTGTCTGAGGGATTGGAGATCACAGGTTATGCACTGTTGAAGGAGAAATACAGATGCAAATCCCTTTCAGTCTTTCTTTGGGCTCATTGTTGTTTTTTTAAGTTTCAAAAATCTTGGAGAGCTAAAGGTAGGCAGAGTTCAATAGTATCACATTTTGAGAAACGTGATACTATTGAAGTCCGGATGTTAGTGGTGGTAATTTCAGTTCATTCATTTTGGTGCCAGTTGTGATCATCCCTCTTGGATGCATTGTTCAGAATATGTGACTGCTGGTAAAAGCAGTCTACAATGCCAGGCAGTGAGAAGAATGCTGCTAATATGAAACTAAGACCAAAATTTGTGCTCTGGAAGTGTCGCTGTCTTGCAGAGTTTCTGTGTTCTTCCTGAATCCCACAGCAGTAGGGATACTACTGTAAATATGTGCAGGAGTTGACACTTTGAAGTTATCAGCCATACCAGCACTCCTGTGCTGAGTACAGACCCTCCTGTCTATTAATAATTTCAGTGGCAAACTCAGAATCTATAAATTACAATGGTTTTCCGCCTGTACACAATTTGAACTTCCATAATCACTGCTCCTCTGGGGGCAGGGGAGACTTTGCAGCCTATTTCCCGCATTCGGTGATTGTGGTGTTTACTTGGCTGGTTTAACCAATTCACAGCAAGCATGTGGGATGGTGTTGAAGCTGCTGGAAGTGCTTGACCACTGAGCTTCCACAACAGTGGAGCTGGTGGCAATTAGAGATGAATCCTTCTGTATGCAAATCCTTTTCTTTAGTTGGTTGAAGCACATTAAAGGGATCTGTTAAAGTGGAGATCCATCTTTTCATCTCGCAGTCGCAGCCTGTCATGGGTAATGCCTTTGACCCACATCATTATATTCATCTGTTGACATCAAGTACTTTAAAATATTATCTTTCTTTCATGTCCTCACCTGTTTTTTTCTTTTTGGGGGGAGGTGGTTGGGGGGGGGTGTCTTGCAGATCTGATATGCCAATCAAAACAAATTTACAAGAAAAGGCATGGACTATTTACTAGCTGCAAAGAAACTAGTCAAAGAATGTGTAAGAATTACAGATTTCTTGTTAATGTTAATTTCCCATATTATGACAACATTTAAAAAAAAAAAAAAAAATTGGGGTCTTATTTCAGTCACATGTATTACTTCTTTGTAATTCTTCCAGGATGTTCATAAGTTGGCCAAGCATTGTTTTTTTGAAACTTTAGCTCAGTGTAAGCAGTTTTTGTTTTGGCTGTGGTCTCCTTGATAGAAAAGACCTCATGTCCAAATATGGAATTGAAGGGGAGTTGAAAATCTCTTGTCGTACTTTCCAACCCAGATATTTTCTAGATTGCATGAGACGGCTGAATTACAATTGTGATGTTTTAGGATATAAGGTGATCTTATACTCACTGGTGGATTCAGATTTCGATTGGATTCATCCCTTATTTAATCAACTAGCATGGTTTCTGCAAATACTATTTCCAGCTGCTTGATTCTTTTATTAATAATAATAATTTTACAACAAAACACAACTCACTTTGAGTTTATTTGTGCTTATTCTGTCTTGTCCCGCATAGTTTGTCCCTTAAGCTAAAAATGAAAGCAATGAATTTAACATCTCTCACCCTAGCTGTGCTCTTCTTTCCCATATAATAAACTTGTCATGTGTGCATGTCCCTCTCATTATTATATTTAGGGATGCTGATCCTGAGGTATGTGTGTATTGAAGGGGGAAAAGCCAGAAAAAGGCAGGAAGCTGGTGATTAAGATAAAGATACTTCCTTAGTTCCTAACCAGGGCAGAGTGCATTTCAGGGATGTTATCAGAGACCACTGTCTCAGCACTGACTCTCAGCTGTTAGAAAATACTTCTGTGTGTCAGCTTCTTTGTATTTTGAAGTGAAGTTTTTCTGTTCTTAAAATAGAAGACAAATGCGCTCTTTGACATGTGCACAGATGCACTCATATACACCCTTGATTTTCCACAGGATGTCAGATTGCAGTGCTGAACTAAATTAGGTGTTGTCTGCTTCCTAATATTTTTGGGATGAATACATCTGAGAGAGTGCACCGTAGCGACAAAGAAGAACAATGGGCATTCTCACATTTTAAGTTTTCATGTCCTCATAGGTTTGAAAAGTCATAATCATGACTGAAACTATAATGTTGTTAAAAATATGAGACATGGGTATTTCTACAGAGAAAGAAGATGTTGTGGGGGTGGAGGATTTATTTATTTTTTTAATTATGCAAAGCTGAAAGTGGAAGAAAACGATACCAATTTTCTATGTTCACAATACAATTGAATTTAGTTGTACATAATATTCCTTGTCCACAGTTTCATATCTTAAAAATCCATCTGCAACCGCGTTTATTTTCTCATAAGGTTTTGACAGATTAAATGTGATTAAACGTTAGGAGTAACCATATGTTTAACGGGAGTTTATTTTCTCTGCTAAGGTCTAAGAGAAGAAACAAGTGCTGCAAATGGTTTGCACAATGTTTTTCTTTAGAACACAAATGAACAAAGGAAAGGGAAAAATGCAAAGGAGTCAAACACATAAACACATGTCCGTGGTACTTAGTTGAGGTGAGTAAAAAAGGCCTTTTGTACTGAAATAGCAGCAGTGAGTTTGTGTCAGATGTCCCTTCCTCTTGGTAACATCACCCCATGCCTTTCTCTCTAATTGGCTGTAGCTGTGTAAGCCTGACAGCTCCAAATATTTGGCATGGTAGTTGTCCCTCGGCAGTTGGCAGTATCTCAGTCATGTGTCGACGAGCATCTTTGAGCTGGTCACATGCAGTTATTGAGTTCTGATGGGGGACTGACGATTCCTGCTGATTTGCCTCAACCAGTCTGTGAGCTTGTGTGGTATGAAAACGGCCTGTTACCAAGGACGTTATAAGTTGTTTCGGTTTGGTTTGTATGCTTGTTAGATGATTATTATTATTATTTGTAGTCTTCTGGGCTGATCCAAATGAAAAATATACCATGTGCAACTAAATAATTTTTGTTGGTGATCCCAAATCAACTGTTTTTATGAACCTTTCTATGATTTAAAAAAAAAAAAAAAATTCATTTATTCATGTTTAATCAGGTTTATGGAGTGCATGAGAATCTTCTAGATGTAAAATACACTGTATGTAGAAAATAAATTGGTTTGGTGAATGAATTTTGTTTCAGTTGCAGTAACTGACAAATTTCCATGTGTGTTTTGTTCTAAATTATACTGTAAATAAAATAAGTTGCCTACTATTGTCTGTCTTCACAGTCCATGCCAGGAAAGAGATGGCTGTCTGATTTACGTGTTTAACTGTGCGTCATCACGGCTGCTTGATCATGCCTCTCTAGTTTCTTGGGTCACTCTGTTGTGGTTAGATTTTGTAGTGCAGCGCAGATCTCCATACCCAAACTTCCTCCTGCTCTGTTTAGTCTGCATCACTGGCATGTAACATCAATGGGCCACACACAGTATGCAGGTTTGGTATCGTTGTTTAGTGTTTGCCATGTGAGCACATAACACTTGACATTTCTATCTAGTTAATCATGCAGTGGTTCCAGCTGTATTTTCTGATTCAAGTACTGGTAAATCTGAAAGGACAGAGGAGTTTTTACATTATTTAGACCAGAACAAATTGTGGCACATTTTTAGTGTATTGTTAAAGATTGTTGCAACTTCACTGCATAACATCCAACCATTATCTATTCCCACTTATTCCTGTGCAGGGTCATGGGGGTCTGCTGGAGTGTCCCAGTGCATTTCCAGTGAAAGGCAGGGGTACTCCCAGGACAGGTTGCCACTCTGCTGTTGGGCCACACATAGACAAACAACCACGCAAACTCTCACTTATACCCAAGGGCAATTTAGGGGAGAACATTTAAACGCCACACAGAAAGACCCCTGTGGAGACTCTTCCCAGGAACCTTCTTGCTGTGAGGCAACAGTGCTGACTACTAAGCCACTAACACGATGTTCAACATAGTTTTATGTAACATCCATCAAAGCTTATCTTAGCTTTAGTGCTGAATTTGAATATGTAAGATTGGCATACCTGGCTCAGATGACAAAAACCTTTTTAATGAAAGTAAACAAGACATGTGAAATGTGCATGTTTTTCAAAGTTCTCTTTCTGCACTGTAGGATATAAGAGGGGTTTAAAATGTGAAACACCTAAACTTAAAGCTGAGTGGGTGCAGAACAAGAATGCTGCAGGAAATTGAACCACACACTTTTCGGGTGAAAGGGATACTAGAAATGATCTATATTTTCAGTTATGTGGATTCATTGTGGCTTCAGATGGACCCAAGCATCTTAGTGGCATAGGGAGATGTCATATTTATATGACTTATTAATCCGACAACATGTAAACAGCAAACAAACGGGCGTGGGGGGACAAATCAAACACATTTTCAATACATGTAAGCACCATATTCTCAACTTCAAAAAAAAGGCCAGTAGTCGCTCATAAATTACACTAAACATTGTCCTTGTGTGTGGAATTAACACACATTATAAACATTAATGGTTATATCTAATTTTAAATGACATTTTTATGCTAAAGGGTTGTGGCTTATTTCACATATTTTGGTCCTTTCTAATGAATATGTGTATGAAGAAACCTACACATTATGCATTTATAAGCCTGTAACAAAGATTTTCTACAGACGCTTTCACTTTTTATGTCATTGGCAAAGCAGACGTGTGCCTTTGTGTTTTTTTTCCTTCCTTTAGTTTCTCCAGGAGGAAAAGATGAAGATGTAAAGATTTTCTTAGGTTTAGACATCTTGGAGACCAAGTACGAGAGGCCAGACTGAGATAGTTTGGACACACAAAGAGGGGAAATAGTAAATACATTAGTAGAAGGATGCTGGGGATATAGCTGCCTGGCAGGACAAACAAGGGCCAAAGGGGAGATTCCTGGATTGTGGTAAAAGAGGACATGCACTTGGCTGGAGTGAAACGAAGGCAGGATAAGCATGTGAGCCATGATGCATCTGCATTCGCATTATAAACTGCAAGTATATCCCTTCTCATTCATCTCTGAATAACATTATCTCGAATTGACAGTTGTCTCAAGCACCAGTTATTGTGTTAGTGATATGTGTTGCCATTTTATTCTATTTATGAATTATAGAAATGTACATTTATTTTCAAAGTTGGCACTAGCATTCATTGGAAATAACATACGTCTGAAAAAAAAACAACAATAAAAGAAAATGTACTCAAGCTTGCGTCCCTCACCTGGACCTGGATTAACAGGGCCCTACCCTGGATCCAGGTCTGGAGGAAGGGCTTGTCAGCAAGCACCTGGTAGCCGTACCTCCACCCATGGGCTCTGGCTGGGCTCTGGCTGGGCTCTGGCTGGGCTCTGGCTGGGCTCTGGCTGGGCACAGCCTGAACAAGCTACGTGAGTTTGCCTTCCTGTGGGCTCACCACCTGTGGGACAATCCATATGGGTCAGGTGCTTAGCGTTTTGGGTAACAGCCCAAAGCGTGGGCCTTGGTGTGCTGGCCTCCGACTGACAAAACTGGCTTTTGGGACATGGAGCTAGTGGGGAAGGAGCCTAAGCTTGTGTGTAAGGTTGAGAAGTTCCGACTAGATACAGTATGCTCACCTTAACACATGTACTCTGGAACCAATTTGTTTGAGAGAAGATGGACCTTATTGTACTCTGGAGTGGCCAAGGCTGATTTAATAGCTCCTCAGCTTGAAGTTTTAATTCTGGGTTTTTTCCCTGTAGATTACAGGGTAGCTTCCCTGCACCCTTCAAGTTGGGGAACGGGTTCTGACTGTCCCAAGTGACATTTCAGAGGATCCAGAGTCCTTACTGAGGGTGCTTCTAATGAGGACTTCACTGTACTGGGGGACTCCAGTGCTCATGTGGGCAGTGACATTGGTACCTGGAGGGGTGTGATCAGGTTTTGAGGTGGAGGGGTTTCAGTATCTCCGGGGTTTTTTGCGAGTGAAGGAAGAGTGGAGCGGGAGGTGGACAGGCGGATTGGTGCAGTGTCTGCAGTAATGCTAACTCTGTACCAGTCTGTTGTGGTAAAGAGAGAGCTGAGCCAAAAACAAGACTGTTTAGTGGTCAGTCTTTGTTCCCACCCTCACCTATGGTTATGAACTATAACCGAAAGAGTGAGAGCGCAGACACAAGCAGCTGAAATGAGTTTCCTCTGTAGGGAGGCTGGACTCGCCCATAGAGAGGGTGAGAAGTTCAGTCACCTGGGACAGACTCAAAGTAGAATTACTGCTCCCCCACATCCAGAAGAGACAGTTGAGGTTGTCCGGGCATCTGGTCAGGATGCCTCCTGGCACCTCCTGGGATAGATGTTTCAGGCGTTCCCAACCAGGAGAAGACCTTGAGGCAGTCTCAGGACACTCTGGAAAGATTATATCTCTCGGCTGGCCAAGGAACGCTTAGTGTCCTCTTAGAAGAGCTGGAGGGGGTTGCTAGGGAGATGGAGGTCTGAACCTCAGCTTAGGGTGCTGCCCCCATGGCCTGAAGACAAATAAGTGAAGTTAATGGATGGATGGAGGAAAAATGTACTGCACATAAGAAATATATACAGTTGTTAAGCTGACCAATTCACAGATCACATTGTAGCGTAGCACCAGTTCTTTTGATCTGTGACATGATAGGTCTGTCAGGAAAAAAAAATTGTACTAACAAGCTAAAAGTCTACTAATCTCCCGAACTTGACTTCACTGTAAATAGAAATGTAGAGACTGAAATTTTAAGTGGTCTGAGTTTCTTATTTATTTATTTATTTATTTATTGTAGCTACACAACAGTGGAGTTCCCCCTCAGTTGCAATCAAAGTGCAGATGGACAACTTAGCCTTAGCTTTAGATCAGACTGGTGTGATTTGTTTTCACACATAAATTAAAATAGCAAATTCAAGCATACAAGGCTTTTTCAGGGACGGTCTTGGTAAATCATACTGTGTTACTGCTTTTTAGTCATGATCTATACTTGACTTCATTTGAGATCTTTTTTTTTCCTTTTTATAAGCTGTATTACTTTTTTTATGAATGTGGCAGCTGAATACAGGACATGTTCATGCATAATAAATATGAAATTTCAATAACATCTCTATAATAATACCGTTGCATTTATTTATTTTTCTTCTCCTCTTTGTTGCTCAAATTTAATCTGCTTTTCAAATTACTTGGTAATAACTTGGTGGCATCATTGTATTTCTGAGAAGAGAAATGGAAAGACTGAACACCTCAGCATTGCATAACGGTCACTGACTAGAGAGGAGGTGGGCTTCAATATGCAGAATACATTAAACTTTCCAAGTGCTTCAAGAGGATTTTCCTGTAGATTGTCAAGTAGAAATATGACCTGTTTTGTTCTCCTATTGCTACTGCATTACATTTGTGACAGACACAGGGAAATATTTGGCAGGGGGACAAACAAATAACAAAAAACTAAAACACCTCAGGCCAAAGCCAAAATGTTTTTATTTCATGGTTGTAGTTTCTTAAGTGGAAGAGAAATTCTATAAATCCTTCAGGTTTTAAAAGACCTTTTTTAAAAAAAGAAAAAGTAAATGTTGCATTTTTCATTTACTGCTTTGCTGTGTTTTCACCTTTTATATTTGACTTACAACAGTCCTTATTGAAGTTCATGTTAAATGCATTACTTTAATTCTAAGCAGTATTGATGTCCTAACAAGAGAAAAACAAAAGTCCTGTAGGTGTTCAGCACCCTACCCTATGTGCAGTTACATTTAATACTTTTCCACAACCATAACAAGCCTGTTTATTTTTTCCAGGAACATCATTAATATTCTTAAGCGCTTTTATTCCCCCACCTTATGTTCCTTGTTTTACAATACTGTGTATGCTTTCTATAGGACATTTGGACAGGATAAGCAAAGTCGATGTCTACATAATTTACATGCCAAGGCCTTGAAACTTCAAATCCATCACATGTTTGTGCACAGTGGTGAAAAAATCTTGAAACACCGATCATACATTTACAGATCAACTTCCATGACATCATGTAACAGTTTGACAAACAAAAACCTGGAAAAGATGTAAAATTATCAAATGTGCTTAAGTTTCCCTGTTAACAGTAAAGAAAGTGGTAACTGAGGGTTTGTTTTGGCAAAAGGTCCTGGTACTGTCAGACTACCTTATGAGCTTGATGAAAGAGGAAAATGTTTCTTACTGCAAACTGCTGTACATGCCATCCATCTTATCATCATTTCTTTTTATGGGTTGCCATGTGAAGACTAATGCTCAAGAATTCCTTAGAAGGAAAGAAAAAAAAAAAAAAAAAAAAAAAAAAAAAAAAAAAAAAAAAAAAAGAGAAAAAAAAGAAGGAGAACAAGAA
>JBAMYA010048179.1:0-34309 GCA_037176975.1 Arrhamphus sclerolepis
TGTGTTGACTCAGCTGTTTGGTGTTGGAATTTTGTGTTGTTTAGGTGGAAATGGTCCTTGCGCTCCATGTGTACATTTTTAGGTCGCCGATTCTTGTTTGCTTGTTATTTGTTTTGGCTTTTTGTCACCATTTCTTTCTATTTTTTTTTTTGTTTAATCATCACATGATATAATTCTGATCATTTGTGACCAAAATGTTTTTTTTTCTTCCTTTGTCCTTGGAAAACTGCTTTCCAAACCAAAAAATTACCACTAAAATTTGGTCTTTACATTATTAAAAAAAACGTTTTAACCTTTAGCCTTTGCAGCTAGATTAATTTATTGTTAATAGCTTTTTAATATTATAGTAAAGTGCTTTATTGTAGAGTGTACAGTATTTGTTAAAATTGAGAACTGGATCTTTCATTTGTATAATCCTGTAAATTATACAAACACTTTCTTTTAAAAGAAGTAATTATGTTAATTATAATTTGATTACACGGTTTTTGTAAATTACACTTGAAAGCATTGATGCTGCTGAAATCTGCTGTTGTTAATGTTAAAATGCTTCCCGTTTAGTATCCCAGGATGTTTGGAGAGGAGGAAGGTGAGAGTAGATTTGCATTCAGCTTTTTTTTCTTTTCTTTTTGTTCTGTTCTGTTTTTGGTTTTTTTAAGAAGATGCTGTATACAAACGGGAGCCTCCACCACAGATCCAGTGTTAAGTCTGCTTTTAAATCTTCACACTGAAGGTTTGTGTTTCCGAGCTCAGTCGACATTAAATCTTCTTCAAAAGGTCACGTGTTGAAGTTGTGACTCACTGAACTCGTCACACCAGACCCTCGTGCCTTTCAGTGTTCAATCTGGTCATCGTTGTTCACGTCGTCTCTTTAGCAGCAACAGTCTGTGGGTTCGGGTTTTTTTTTGTTTTTTTTGTTTTATATTCTGTACATATGAATCTTGTGTAAAAATATGTTGTATTTGACTTTATTTTTTAAATAAAAGTGTGATTCATGCTTATGCTATTGTGTCTCCTCTGCCTCATTTCTTTCGAAAGACTCCTCCTCGTTGAAGCAGACGGGTTTTCCGGTTTTTTTACGTGAGTCACTGATGACTCACTTAAACATGTTAAGAATCCCACCTTTGTGTATGACTGTTTTATTTAGTTTTAAAGCAGGACATTATCTGAACACCTGATCCCCTTTTTATTGCCCAAAACCAACTCTTTATTTATTTATTTAAAAAGCAAATTCAGTGACTGGCCTCTCAACAGGAAATTATGAAATATGAGCCAGAATACCACATGGTTTAGAGCTGTCGGCACGGCGGAAAATTGCATTAGCTGCTTTTACAAATATTTCTTGGAACCTGCACAAATCAGGTGACAGCAAACTGATCCCGACTTCCTGCACAGAGCAGTTTCACTACCTTTACAGGTGTGCCGCTCGTTCCTTTCTTAAACCCCAACTTCCTTCTAATGAAAGAGGAACGTTGCGAAACAGCAATTTTTCAGATTGAAACATGAGTCTCTCAGAAAGTTGCTGATTAGTCAAGACATGTTGTATGTATGGTTTTGAGATTTCCATGAACTCAAGCATTGACTTTTGGAACATATTTTCTATGACACTTACGTCATCAGTAGAAAAAAAGAAAAGCTTCTTATACTCAGATGATTGGACCAAAGTTTATGATATTAAAGGGTATATGTCAGATCAGCATAAATCTGACATACAGGAAACATCAAATAACTAATTTCTAAACAAAAGCAATGTAAGTGGTTTGATGTGATTTTTTTTCTTTTGTAACCAAGAACACGTTTTGTTACTACATTCATATAACATGTTTCAGTGCTATTACACTCACCTTTCTAGTTCTGCAACAGAAAGCTAAATCAGTGGCGGCTGGTGCTGAAACGGGGGTTAAACTCGTTTGCGGTTTAAATAGATCACTATCCCCTTCCTTTCTTCCATTCTCATCAGGCTCCCAACCAACACATGAGAAGCTGTCTCTTCAGCTACACAACTTAGATGTTCAAACTCACTAACTTCCCTTTCTCTCTCCGCTTCTGCATGATGGAAGCTGTAAAGAAGGAAAAACTGTGTTACTTTGAATGTTGAATGTCTCCCCCCCCATTTTCTGTGTGAGGCAGTGTGATAACCCACTTTTGGCTTCCTGCCTGGTAATGTTTTTCCCCTGACGTGAGTCTAAGTGGGTCATTATAGAATTAGAGAATTTCTCACACCTGGGGTGTGGGAGTGGTTGCGACCATAGAAGCCCACTTCTGTCACCAGTTGGAGGGGTCTCTCTGGGTGGCCTCCTGTCCACAGGTCATTAGTTTTGTTCCACATATACCCACGAGCGTCCATTCATGGCACTACAATGCTGATGATCTTAATTTTCTAAAGCTTCTTTCACATAATGTTAAATAAACTTAAATTGGGTATATAATCATATTTCTGTGTGGGTTCTCTCAACAGCAGTCATAAATGTTTAAAGCAGAAAGGGCTCACCCTATAATCACTGGCTCTGAAACCAATTCTTTCCTCACACTCTAAGGCTGCCCTCTAGTGGTCATACACGGCATCACCTTCTCTGTTCCATTGTCAAACATCAGTGTGCCTGAACCTTTTCCACAATTAAAATCTTTATTAATGTTTCCAGTAATGTATTATTGATGACACTTGTGCTATAATAATCCCGGAGGAACAACAACATCAAACAGTCAACTTTGCCAGGGTTCGGTTTCAAATAAATTATTCACACGTAGTGTAATGCGGTATCTGTGTGTTTCCCACCAAGGTACAGTTTAGACGTCAACATTCACAGGATGAACACGAAATTGTGTCAATGAACGGCTAGCATGCACTAAATTGACTTTCCTCCAAAAGGCACTCAGAAGAGACACTTCCTCTGCTCAGTTACAATCGAAACAGATTTTCATTGCTGAGACAAAAAAGCTTTTCCGTCACGTGGTCAGCATTAATACAGTTGATATGACATCTGTGTTTTTTTTGGTCCAAAAAAACAAAAAGAAAGAAAGAAAAATCCCTTTTTTTGGACCAGATATTATCACTTCATTCATTCTGCTCTTTAATCAGACATTCCAGGTGCTGAGTGCGAGGATTATTTACTCACATTCTATCAAAAATAAAGACATTTCTTTCTTTGGAACTTCGAGAGACAAAAAGGCATGCATTTTACTGTAAATGTGGATATGATTGAGGCATAAGAGTGGGAGAAAAATAAAGAATTTGATCCTTGCTTCCTAAATGTGTGGAGCCCTAAAGTGTTTCAACACACTGTATAGATTAATAATGAAAAAATGTGCAACTCTGTGAATAAATTACTTAACATGTAAAGCTTCTTTTGGAGGAATTTCTACATAAAACTGAATCTAAAGGTTGAATTTATGTTAGTTTTCATTTCTTGGTGTAACATTTTATTTCATTGCCCCAGACACGTTTAACCTGTCATTAGCTAAAGCACTGACACTGTTAAAGTGGTTCTGAATCTGCCAACTCACTTGTGATGCTGCTGCCAAATGCACATGCATACTAAGTGAGGACAATCTTCCACACAGCCCATCAAGCGCTCACAGGCAGCCTGCTGAGCAAAACGCTGAAAAATCACAAACCTAGCAACTTAATGTAGCATTGCTAGCTTGAACGAAAGGTAAAAGTTTAACTGCGTGTCTTGTTTTCAGCAGAAGTCAGGGGAGACTATCTCATCCTGGGTTGCATGAGCTTTATGGTTATTTCAGGGCTGGTTACATAGCAACTGCAGCCTGTCATAACCGTCTGCGCATTTAACTATTGATAAAAGGCAAATTCATGACACAGCATTGTGACAGACACTTCTGCAAAATCCTTTAGGTCCCTAAAAAATAGCTACGTTTGATTCATCAGGATTTTTTCTTTTAATCTATTGGACTTTCTGATGCTTTTATTGGGGGCTAGCGTTAGCACACTTAGCTCCTTACTTGGCGCCCAAGCCTCCAATGTTAACTGCTGTTGTCCAAAAGCAAAGAAAGCATATTGCTTCCTTCTGGATAAAGATTTCTTTTCTTGGACATTTCTACTCCAAACACACATACAATTACACGTTTTATGGGGTCAACCCAGATAAGACACCCATTTTGTAGGAAAAGGCTTGGCTGCATACAGAAAAATTGAGATGTAGTGGTGGGACATGTATTTATGGTCCACGTATGTCTCCAAAGACGGACAGCATTGCATTATACACGATGCAAATAACCATCCTTGCACATTCTCGTGGGTTGAATGAAATAAAAACAGGTGGGTGGTCGACTTTGACCCGCTGGCCTTGAATTTGATACGTGTGTCCTGTAGGTGGCTGGTCTCGTTTAAATCTGATATTGCTATTTTTAACCGATCAGCAGATTTTGAAACAAAAGTTTTCACACAAAAATGTTTCTAATTTAAAAAATACTTCATGATTTATTGATTTGTTTCTGCATTTTACACCATTTGGTCATATTACTAGTTACTTTTAAAAAAAATCTTGTATCTAACAGTTATAGGAGAAAGTTTTCACATGTTAATTAAAATGTACATCAGTAAGGATTATCAAGAACCTTTACTTGAGGTTTTAACATTTAACGTAATGAATCCTCTGTGACTTTTCCTAATAATATGTTGAATTAGGTAATTATATATGACTGTAAAAGCAGGGGTGTTTTTGCCAGGGAATGTATTTTGTTTGACATATTTTGTTTTGCAAATCCTTATTTCTGCTCGATTAAATGTTTCATACGTGAAGACTGTTGAGCAGTTTATGATTTAAAAATAAGTCATATTTGTTTTTTTTCTGTTTTAAATGAAAAAGACAGCAAGTCTCTCTCTGTAAAGTGGTGCGGAAACTGAATATAGAAGGAAAAGACTGAACTGGACTCATATTTGATTATGCTGCATTTCAGAGAATGGTTTCAGACGTTTTCCCGCCACTCGTAGGAAACACTTTGGGGCCCATATGAAAAAGAGCTGAAGTTGTGTCTCACCTGCTCTAAACCGACAGTAAACCAACAGAGCAGTGAACATCATTGTAGATACTTACCACACTCGTAAAAATCATCACTATGATCGAGTCGTAAAGGCAGTCAGTGAGCAGCTACAGAAGCTTCCCTGCTGCAACTGTACCGCTAAACATTATCACAGTGCAAACTTCTGCAATCTGATGCACGCAGACATCAGCGTCAGTTGGAGTTCACTGTCCAGCAGATGTGGCACATGTATCTGTCAGTGAAGATTTCCCTCCTTACGCCCTCTCTCTCTGGACACAGTCCATACAAGGCTGCAATGCTTAAAAGTAACATGTGGAGGTGGCGTGGCTCAGTCTTAGCATCACTGTGTCAGATTCAAACAAAAGTCGCTGTTGAAAGTTGAGAAGAGCTGAGGAGAAATACACTCCACTGACTGTATCATTCAGTGGCTACAACATAAACTGCCAGTATAGTATCACCACACACGCCAGCAAAGGCCAAATGTGAGAAAAGCTGAAACAACTACAAACATACACACACACACATACATACATACATAAATCAAACCCAAGGAAGCAAAAAACACAAACAAGTGACACAGACTTTCTTGTATATGCAAATATTATTGCAAATACAAGCACTGCACATGACTACTTTATATCATCCTTGTAAAGATACCAAATACAAGGACAAAGAGATTCAAATATTTCAGATTTTTAGCTCTGAAATTCCTGCTGGGGCAGTTAGTAACTGTTCATAATTTCACTTGTACAAATCAAGACAATTCTGTTTGGTCTTATTCAATATAATCATGTAGTTTTAGTCATACCCCCTAAAAGTTCAGACATATTTTGTGTTGATTTGTTAAAATACAAACCATGAATCTTATAAATACCTGGAAGAAAATTAGACAGAATAAAGCAGAGAGGGGCGGTATCACGATTAACTGAACAAGTTACCACGACTGCAATTAATGAGCAATTATTTTTGTATCATTTTATTTTTTGCCCTCATAGATCACTGAGATTTGCTTTGCTGCAAATATAATCGACTATTAAAACTGGGAAAGTTTTAGAATAAAATGGTACATATCTTTGATTTGAAAATAAGCGAAAAGAAGCGCACGTAGTGTACCTATATATGGTCATTAAGTGAATATTTTAAAGAAGAAAAGTAAGTAATTGACATGAGCAAGATTAAGATTAATATCAGTTATTGTTCTGAACATTGGCGTTGATTAATTTTCGATTAACTGTACAGTCCTGAGATTTTCACTTTCTTTTTCCCTCTCTCTAGTAAATCAAGTGACAGCAGAAAGTCTGGAGATAAAACACAGTCTTCTGAATGCAGTTGAAGGGGAGGTCAGTGGATTCACTGGTTCCTCACTGGGTTGAACCCTGAACATGAGAGCTGCAGATGTCAAACCAAGAGCAGAGTAAAGAAAACAGCAGCCAGTCCAACACTGAGCTAAACACAACTACACACCTGGTTACGAGTCTGGCTGAAGAGAGGACAAGTGAGAGACAGACTTTTGAGCTAGAAGCTAAAAGAGTGGAAAATAGAAGACAAGTTAGAAGTAAAGAACTACAACGACTAAGACAGAAACAATGTGCAGGAGGAAGAAATAAAAAAAAAAAAAAAAAAGGGAACAAAACAAAACGTTTTTTTATTATTTAGTTCACTAGCATGTTTTTTGTGTAACGCCTCAAAACCAACAAATACACTTAAAGAATATTCCTCTGAAATATATATAAAAAAAAGTAGTTAAAAGACTGGCAGACCTTGGCTAGGTAGTCTTCCACCCCTCTGTTCTGTCTTTCTGTCACAGGATTAAGAAGAGGAAATCCCAGGCTGAGACTCCTGTTGAGGGGCCCGAGCGTGGCCCCGTAGTTTGCTGGAGAACCCAATGAGCCCAGGTCCAGCGAGGGCCCAACAAGGCTCCCATTTGTGATGTTGCTGGTGAGCAGAGACCTGCTGCGCTCGTTCAATAATTTGGAATTGGCTTCTGAGAGTCGACTGTTGGCCCTGCAGAAGTAAAGCAGCAAATTTGAACTTCTCTCCTGTTTAAAGGCTTGTCCAAAACAACGCATTATAGTACTGATGTAAAGTAAGCCAACTGATAAGTCACTCTGACCTCTCTAGTTTCGCAGCTAAGGACTTGCGGAGACGCAGCTCCTCTTTGTAGAGCTGCTGGTATCGCTCTAGCTCCGTGCGCGTAGAGTCTCTCTGGGTAAGGCTATCCTGCTGAGTGGTGCGGGCCCGACCCAGTTCTCCCTCCAGATCTCGGATCTTCTGCTCCAGCTGAGAACGCAGGTTAGCCTCATTGGCAGCTTTGATCTGATCTAGTGCCTCTTGGGATGCTGCCTGGGACTGTGAAGGAGACACAATCTGACTTAATATGTTAATCTAAGACACGGGAGTCAAAAGGCCCACAGGCCAAATCTGGCCCACCACTTCATTATATCTGGCCTGCCAGAGCAAGCAAAAAAAAAAAAAAAAAGATTTCTATGCGACTGCCCGTTTGATTCAACAATGACTTAACTGATGAGAGCAGCTAGTTCATGTAAAAAGTTGTGATTTAGCAAACATTTGAAATAGATTGTATGACAAAAAGTAGCTAATTTTTGTCCAAACTTGTGATTTTTTTTTTTGTAAAATGTATGAACAACAATTTGAGATTTTAGGACAAACAATTAAAATTAAACCAAATTTGCAAGTGTACAATTAACAAAATGTTGCAAAAAAGTCAATATTTTCCAATATTTTAATTTAAGTTAAAAAGTTAGGGGTGTTAAACAATTCTTAAAATTTGTGATTTTAGTAAAAAAATCAAATTTATTTGTTAAAGGTTACAATTTTGGCGAAGTTTGCCATTTTATGACAAAAATAATCCCTTTTTTAAAGTGGGAAATCTGACAACACAGCTGATTGAAAAATAAAATATCTGGCATTTTAATGGTAACCATGGAGATAATGTATCCCAGGATAAAACAGTTGGGCAGCATATATGTAATGATCACTGCATGCTGTGTATACATAGAAATTAACTATTCTATTGGTTATTCTCATTTTACTCTGATAAAGTTGAGCACCTGGAATGTTTTTATTTATTTATTTTACCTGGAGAAAGAGGTTGACCTGCTCTAGTTTTTGCTGTATTTCCTGTCGGACTCTCTCCTCTGTTTCACGGCGGTACTGCTCCAACTGGCTTTGCTCCACCTTAGTGGCCTCCATTCGTTGTCTCAGGTCCACTACCTCCTCCTCCAAGTGCCTCTTACTCCTCTCCAGCTGCTCATTACTGTGACTCAGGCTCTTCAGGAAGACCACCTGATCCTTAAGCTCCCCATTCAGCCTTTCTAGTTGGCTGCACCTGGACGCTTCCTTATCTAGCTGTATCTGCAGATCATCCACCTACGACAGAGGAAACGGTTAAAACCCAGGCTTCAACAGTTGAAGGGACCACTTTAAAATAACAGTAATCGGACAAACCTTGTCTTTCATTCTTCCAAAAGCCCCGTCTGCCTGGCTGTGTCTGCTCAAGTCCATGCGAAGACTGTTAGACGGAGAGCCAAACTCTGCTCCAGCACCATCTTGATCCCGCAGTTTCTTCTTGGCAGTTTTTAATAAAGTACGGAGCCTAACACACATATACACCCAGGTAGATTTCACACACACACAAACAAACAAAAGTAACTGATAAGTATCAAAATGCAAAATGCATGGTACGTTATTCTATTTTCATTTGCTACTAAGAGTATGACGTTAACATTACTGAATGAATACATGTAAAACCACTGATTATATACCCTGCCCGTCCAAAAAAAAAGAAAAAGTCACCACCTGCATTTAACTAAGCAAATAGGTTACAGCATCCCATTGGGTAATTACTGCATGGATGATTATGTTTCAGCTTCAACAAGTTATTTAATCCCAACTGATGTAGTGAGTAGCTTCTCATTTCTTAAACAACAATATCAGAAGACACATCCTGTGGTCGTGAAAAAGATATTAATCTGTTTCAGAAGGGTCGAATTACTAACAAGATCCTCCCATCATTTCTACTTGTCTACTGTACAAGCCTGTGTGGACAGTGTTATGATCTGGGGTTGATGGAGATGGTCAGGTCTAGGTTCAGCAATGTCCACATCCATGGATGAGGTGCCCCTGAGCAAGGCACCTGAAACCCCCACCTGCTCCCCGGGCGCCACACCGCAGCAGCCCACCGCTCTGGGTCCAACAGCCCAGATGGGTCAAATGCGGAGAATGAATTTCCCCACGGGGATAAAAAAAATAGTATATGGGAAAAAAAAAAAAGAAAAGAAAAAGGAAAAAAAATGTTATGAGGTCAGCTGACTACCTGAAGATACTGAATGACCAGGTTATACCATGCCTGAATTCATCAGGTTAAAATAGTGAAAGAGTGGTGAGAATCTTTGGGATGTGCTAGAGAAGACTTTGTGCGGTTGTCCAACTCTCTCTATCATCAATACGAGCTTTTGCAGAAAAATGAATGCAACTCTTGACAGAAATAAATGTTGTGACATTGCAGAAGCTTATTGAAACAATGACATGGCAAATACGTGCCATAATCAAGGTAAAGGAAGGTAGTGTGTGTGACTATTTTTTTTGGGACGGGAAGTGTGTGTGAAGTGTTGACCACACAAAAAAAAAAGCGACTTAAACAAATGCAGGGAAAACTCTATAATAGAAATCTATAAACGGCTAATTGTGTTGGTAATATAAAAATAAACATACTGCAGCACTGCCACATACACCAGGAACAGGTGCTCTACTGGATCTGAGATGCGTCTAAACAGTAGGAAGTACTGTCACAGGTCACTAGGGGGAGTTAAAGAGTCACCTGTACATTTCTTTTTGAAGCTCTGTGTTTCTCTTCATCTCCTGATCGAGACGAGTGTCAACAGCCTTCTTCTGCTCAGTGAGTTTCTTAGCTTTCCTCTTTTCTATCTCCATCTGGATTTCAAGAAAAATGTGAATAAGTCCAGGGCCCAAAACTCAGTTCAACTCTGTACATGAATGAAACAGTGCGGTCACCTGGTTGGTCAGCTCCCCTTTTTCCTTTTCGAGCTCTGCCATACGGAGTCCCAGCTTCGAGCGGCTCTTCAGCTCCTCCTCCCAGAGGGCCCGAGAGTCCTGGGCTGTATGAGACAGGATGCTTTGTTTCTGGACCTGAAAAAAGACAGATGATAAGATATATTCAAAAGACGCCTGTTTTCATTTTCTAATTTTAGATGACAGTTTAATCTGATCTACAACTTGATTTAAGTCACAGAGAAACTATCCTATCACTATTGTTTATGACAGTTATGTTAAACGGAACCCACTTTTTTATTATTATTTAACTTGAATTAAAAAAAAAATCTGATATACATTTTTTTTTAAGTGCAGAAATTACATGCCACAGACCTCTCTACTCAGCTGGTCTTCTAAAGTCATCTTACTGCTTTGGAGATTTGCTACCAAGTCCTCCAAATGGCCACGCCCCTACAAAAACAAGAAAAATGTTTTTGGGCAAAAACAAAACAAAACAAAAACTTTTACTGCTGCTGTAATTTTTTTCAGCGATTTCAGAAAGTTGAGAACAGACTAAAAGAAGTAACATGCATGACACAATTTGAAACATGACGACAAGGATGCAACAAAAACTGCACAAAGACGGACAAAGATCAAGAGGATTAAAAGAGAAAATACATTTTCTGCCACTAAGAGAAACCCAAACCAACACAGATATTTTTTCCTCCTCAGATAAAAAATAATAGATTTTCTTTCAGAGATTCACATTACTTTTAGGAAACAAAGGAAGAAGATTTAACCCCAAACAGAGAAACTAAGCCTACTTCCACAATACTAACCCCTCCTGCAGGTGAGCAGTCAGTTAGCTGGAAAAAGATTAGAATCCTTAAATTATAATAACTTCATGTAAGGCTAGTGGACTTTGGAGCATCAACAAACAAAGATATTGTATGACACATCTGAGTTATAAAGCAGTGCATATGGCACATTGAGACCATGTGAGCAAGTACTGTGTCAGCCTTTCAGTTCTCACCATGGCAGTTTCTTGAACATCTTTCTGCAGCGCATCGATTTTACTAGACTGTTGCTTCGCTGCAGCTTCCAGTCTGGCATTCTCGATCTCCAGCCTAAAGTTAAACACATTTAATTATGAATCAAACTACTAACCATGATTAATATCAAAGGAATTTTGTGTGTAGTAACAAATAAAAGTAATTTGATGGGTCTTGGAATCACAAGTGCTGTCTAAAACCAAAAAAAAAAAACAACAAAAAAAAGGCAAAAAGGAAAAACATGCTTTCACATACTTTTGCACAGCATCCTCCAGCTGTTTGATGGTGATAGCAGAAGTTGCAGAGGCAGACAGCGCCTCCTGGAGTTTGTGAGTGGCATTAGCGAGTTCTTTCTCCCTTTCATCCAGACTGCCCTTCAGGCTGTTAATACGTTTCTCTGCCTGCACACGCTGATCTTCGCTTTCCTCGAGCTACATGACAGAAATAGAACATCAAGCTCATAAGCAAATTTAACCATTGACTTAGCTGGAGCAGTTAATAATTATTAAGACAGTTAATAATACTGATGATGCAACTAATTCAGCAACGTTGAAGGTGTATTTAATCAATCACTCTTTGTTTCAGTTCTATGTTAAGAGCGTGCTTAAGCAAGGTGTCCCTGTCTCCTGCCATTACCTTTCCCTTGAGCCTGTCCAAGTCTTTGAGTAGTCGAGCTTTTTCTTTCTCCAGGTCATTGCGGTAGCACGTGTTCACCTCCAGAGAAGCTTCACTCATTGACAGCTTCTTGAGAGAGTCAGCTAACTCCTGCTGCAGCTGCCGTAGTTTAGTCTGTGCAGACAGAATCCACAGAGGCAGGGGGTGGTTAAATATAAAGGAAGATCTTTAAATGGCCAGTGTAATAGTCTAAAGTACGTCTGAAGAAACAAGTAATCTTCTTACACCACACAGTCTTAATCTCACCTCTCTTTCATTCTTCTCCTCCTCTAACTTGTAGATCTCATCACGGAAGTCAGCAGCCTTGCTGGCCAGTTCCTTGTTTCTCTCCTCCACTAGCTGGACTCTCTCTTCACAGTCGGAGCGCAGCTTGGACAGAATGTCACTGAACCGCTCTTGGGCATCGGTCACAGCACGCTCCTTTGCAACTCCTTTGTTTTGAGCCTCTTCCAGCTGTTGCCGTAGTAACATGGCCTCACTCTGGACTTGGGCTAGCCGCTCTAGGGTAGCTTCTTGACGCGCTTTGGAGCGGCTGACCGAGTCTTTCTCCGTTTGTAGAGCTGTTTCTAGGTCCTTCACACGTGCGGACGCCTGGTTCTTCTCCCGCTGGAGGACATCCAGCAGGAGACTCTTCTCGGTCAGCTGCAGCGTGACTCGATTAACCTCATTCTCCATCTTGTTTGCATCGGACTCAGCCTTGGCTAACTTCTGGGAGAGGCTGCTGACTGCCTCACGCGACGTGGCTGTTTCACCTTTAAAAATAAGTGCAATATGAATTTTAAAAAAACGACAAAGCAAAAATCTGGTTGAACAGCTTGAGTAGCCTAGACTACAGACGGAGTTCGCACAGGCCAGACAGAGCGACTATCTAAGTCACATGTGTCAAACTAAAGGGTCCCGGGCCAAATCTGGGCCGCCACTTCTTATCTTTTGGCTCACGACAGAATGCATAGAGCAGGGGTTCTCAAACGTATTTTTCAAAGGTCCAAATTTACTCTCCATTGAAGGTCAAAGGTCCAGAAAAAATTTCAAAAACATAACATTTATTTAGCTTTTTCACTGTGAACTATATCATGTAAAAACAACATATGACAATAATCCTATACATTCTCTGTTCTTTTTGGTCCACTTTTCTTTACTTGGAAAACTTTGACAGGGACATCGTCTTTCTTACCCAATTTAATGGGTTTTTCAAGACCGTCTCTTTTCATTTCAATGTAGTCATTTGATTTAAAAACAAAAACCAACAAAGTTTTGTTTCTAAGCCCTACAAAGACCCACAACACTTTGCTCCTGATTGGCTCTAACTCCTGATACTGATAGGCTACTTATTCCTGTCATTTATATGAGCATTCTGCTCCAGCCTCCTCCCTGTGACAGACAGCTGTGACAGATGTTCAGAGTATAAACACACAGTGGGAAGACGGTAAAAGTTGATGAATATAAGAGGAATCATCTCTCAATTGCTGTGAATAATATCCAATTACACTGTATTTAACATTACTAACTGTTAGTAATATTGACGTATTTGTGAAAAGGTAATTTTAAGACTTATTTTTCTTTTGATCACACAATAGGTTATTTAATGATGCAACGTTATCTTGACATGTTTCGACTGTCACTTCAGTCTTCCTCAGAAGCGTCATCTGATGCGTGTGATGACGTGTCTTTAAATCAGCTGATGGTGTCCTGGAGGCGTGACCAACGTGACGATCTGACAGATCTGTCAGGCCGGTCACACCTCCCTCCTAACCTATATAATAACCTATTGTCTGATCAAAAGGAAAATATTTCTACAGTTAAACAAAAGTAGACAAAAATGAAACTAATCGAGCTGTTAGGTGTGCTGGGTCCGGACAAACGTTCCTTGTGGTTTGGATCCGGACCAGGTCCGGACTCTGAGAAGTCCGGGCATAGACAATAACAATCTTATAACTAGAACATTTCTGAGGAAATTTCAACATAACTGCCGTCAGTACTGACACCAAAAAGTGGAATAACTGAGGTGAGCAGCTGGTTTATGTCAAAAAGTCATGCAAAGTTGACCAAATGATTTTACAACAGAAGCTTTATCATTTTTGTCAAAGTTTTAAAAAAAATTACTTTTTAAAATAAAAATTAGTCATTTTAGGACAAAAGGCTAAAATTATAAAAAATTTGCAATTTTACAACTTGTAATTTTATTAAGTTGATATTTTCCAACAAAAAAAATGTAATTTAAAAGTTAAAAGTTACAGTCTTGCAAAATTAAAAATTTAATAACATTTTTTTCATATGTGATTTTGTGAGAAAAAAATGTGATTTTTGTACAAAAGTCTCAATTTCATGATAAAGGATGTGATTTTTGTGAAATTTGAGATTTTGTGACAAAAATTCTTTAAAAAAAGGAAAATAGATGTGACATAGAAAAATTCTGCATTACACATCTAAAAAAATTTATGAAAAAGGTCAGGTTTTTTTTTTACATTTGTGACTATACAAGAAAAACAAAATAATTCAAAGCCTCAATTTAATTTAAAAAAAAGAATTTTATGAAATTTAAGATTTTATGACAAAAAATTACTAGAGGGAAACTAAAGAGAAATCTGACAACATAGTAGGTTGAGAAAGTGAAGAATAATTGGCCCTTTAAAGATTAACCATGGGGTGATGATGTGGCCCTGGATCAAACAGTTAGACCTGATCTGAGTCTTGATTAAGAATCATACTGGTTCTGATCACTTTAATCCAACTAAACTACATTAAAGAAAAAGTACAAAACCTAAATTACATGAGAGGCATAGAATACAAACTGTACGTTCAAGCTTGAGTAACTCTCTAGCAATCAAGATTAATCTTCTGGAAAGTGAAAGTTCAAATGTGAAGCTGTTCAGATGTTCTGTTACTAACCGGCTAGTCTGTCTTTGAGACGCTGGTGTTCTTCCTTCTCTCGGAGCAGGGCTTTCTCTGCATCTGCATGACCTGTCTGGCAAAGCTCAGCTTCCTTTAAAGCTCCAGCGAGGCGACTGCGAGTTGACTCGACCTCTACCTCTAGTGCTTCACGAGCGTGCCGCTCGTTTTCCAGCCGTGTTGTTGAGACAGTTAACTCAGCCTTCAAGGCGGTCAGCTGGTTGTTGCAGCTGAACACGGTCTGGGTAACGGCTTCGTTGCTTAGCTTGAGATCTCGTCGTACATCTTCCAGCTGCTCCTTAAGGGTCTCATTCTCCTCCAAAAGATGGCTCTCCTTGAGGCTGCTGTTTGCGTTTGATCGCTCGAGGTCTGACTTCAGCACACACAGCTGTTCTTGTAAAGCAGCAGTCTGCTGAAGAAGCTCCCTCTCCCTGTCACTGGCCTCAGTGAGCTGAGACAAAGCCTAAGGAAGTCATGAAGTAACAAGTTAAGAGGCATTGGATTTCAATGTATTTTTACAATTGTATCATTAGTTACTTGAATTTAAAATAAATAAATATCAATCTTTAGTTTTTTTTAATAGTCCCTTACATGTTTGAAATTTAGGGAACAGCACAGGAAAACACAATGTCAATGGAGTAAACTGAAGCAAAATGATCAAGTTCTAAAATGAATAATATTAAGTGTATGAGGATCAGAGGTTGACCAATAAAAGGTTATTTAAATAGGACTTATATATTATGCTGCCTTTTTTTGTTGCTTATAATAAGGTGAGACAATGTGTTTAAAAAAAAAGCAATTTGCTCTGGGTCTCAGGTTTGTCTTCAGTCTTACATATCAGCAGCTGATGCTGTAAACTGGGGAGGCTGGTTGTGAGCGGCGTTACCTCATTGCTTTTGCTCTTGTTTCTTTTGTTCTCCTCCTCCATCTCTTGCTGCTTCCGTATGTGGTTGTTCAGCAGATTTTCCTGCAGGGTTCGTGCACTGCGCTCCTGAGCAAGCAGTCTCTGAGCCTCACTGTGGTCGTCTTCCAGCTAGGTGTAACAATCATATATATAAAACAAGCAACAACTGTGTAAGAACAAATGGTTTTAAAGCACTAAGCATAAAACATCTTTATTATTTACAGTATGTATATCATAGAACGTGTCATTATTAAATATTACAATCAAGTTAAACTGGACAAAGATTGCTGCTACAGGCTGTCCCTAATCTTCTACTAGATGCTTAAAATTTTATGAGCGAAGCTGCTGATCAGCTGTGAGTAGCAGTTAAGAGTTTCCATTGTGAGGAGTTCTACATGGTGGATGAGGCAGCCTTAGTAAGGTTAGTGCAACAATCAGACCTACGAGTATTTGCTAATTTTTTTTTTCAAACTAAATTTTTTTAAAAGTTAAACTATAACTCATAATGTCAGTTTTTTCTTTTCTTTTTTTTTTTCAACAGTGAGTGCCATAAGGTATTCCCTCACACATTGGTATGATGTTTTTACAGAAGCACATGTCAACATACAAGCAAGTTCAAATCATAGCAGGTTTTAGTTTCCTTTGAAAATCCTGCTGTGATTGAATTTGAGGAGCATGATGAGGCAGCAGAGAAGCCTTCTGTCAGTTCAAGGCTTTAAGTAACTTTTCCTTCCAGTTACATGCAGAGAGAAAACGGGTTTTCTTTCATTGTGATGAAAAAAAAAGGCTTTAAGACTGAAAACACAGGGCTCTAGAGGAAGTTAAAAACACTGATTGATTGAATCCAAAATTTAAAAAGATAATGTCTGTTGAACTTCAGTTACACTATGAAAAGTATAGCAATTGTCACGTTAAGCAAGCTGATGCTGTGTGACGTGAAACAACAATAATAACTATAGCAACAAATACCATTAGAAATTGCTGCTATGGCTTTACCCTGTCTCTTAGCTTATGCTAACTTGAAGTGAAACAGGCAACACACATGAGGCAGCCATGGACTGATGCTTCTGAACAGCAGTTAGGAGTTTCTATGGAAACAAGTGGTAGTTGATGTTTACCATAGTGATGCCAAGTGCATCTTTCAACCAGTCAGACAGAATATGCACTCAAATTTGTTTCAAGCTCCATTGTAACTCTTTATGATTTTTTTTTCTTTTGCAACAATGAGCACAAAAAGGCATTTCTACACATACATTTGTTTCTGGAGTAAAAGAATGCCAACATACTGGCAATTTAAAATCAGAGTGAGTGTTGGTTTTCTTTGAAGAGCCTGCTCTGAATTTATATTGAAGACAGTGGGCCAGCTTTCTGCCATTTGGAGGCTTATGGCATCAATAGAAGCCTTAAACAATGCTTTACAGAACTGCAGTGAGACAGAGAGAAGATGGGTTTTTTCCTTCTTTTCATTTATAATCTAGGCTTCTGTAAATGTATTTCTGTAGCATTTTTTTTCATTATATGGTTGATTTTCTGAAAAAATAAGCTGGTGGTTTGAAACATATTTCTATGTTGACTGATATGCAAATTGTTAAAGGACAAAAAATATGGAAGACATAATGGTACATTTGCATTTACACTCTGCAGCAAATAAAATGTGAGATTTTACCTGTTTCATGTTGCTTGTCAGTGTTCTCATCTCCAGCTCAAGGTTTCTGAGCGTGAGCTCCAACTTCTGCTTCTCCTGAACCTCCTGCTGATGCAACTCCTCCATTCTCCTCAGTTTATCTCTATTAGTGTTGTACATCATGGTGGCATTGCGGCGATTCTCCTGCTCCTGTTTCAGCTGAAATCTGCATCAATTGTAAGCCAGAAAAAAGCAATCACATAAGATATGATTCACATAAAGATGGGAAATAACCATGTTACAGAAAGGGTTACAAAGTACTTTAGTTTAATTTAATTATTGTTATTATTATTTTTTTTTTAAAGTAGGCAGTTCTCACTTGAGGTTCGTGACTTCAGTCTTCAATTCCAGCTGGTTGCGCTCCAATGCAGACTTATCATCCCTTGCTTCCTCCAGCGAGATCTTTAACTCTGACCTTTCTATTTCCATCTGGCTCACCTTGTCTGCCAGGTAACCATGGCGACTCCTTGCTTTTTGGATGGAGCGTTCATATTCGTGGAAAATGTTTTGTAGCTTTGCAATGGTTGTTGAGTCTGTGACATAAAATATGGTATGGTATGGTATGGTTACTTCCACATCTCACCATGCTGAGAACAAGTGTCAGATGTTGCTTAAATTAAACATACAAGGTAATTAAGTTGTGTTTTTTTTTTTCATCTTTTTTTTTTTTAAACAAAAAAGGCTCCATTATGTATCTGAACAATTCACAGTAGTACCCAAAATAGCTGAGTCAAGTTTCTGGATGAGGAGGGATGCGTGACGGTAGCCTGAAGTGGGTGAGTCTGTGTCATCTGTGGCCGTGTCTGATGACTGCGTGAGTTCATCAAAATCTTCTGCCATGCCCATTTCTTCAGGGTTCTAAAGATGGAAATAAAAAATGTGACCTCAACACTGTTCTGAATGTATTCATCATACACTCAAACGTCTGTCCAGTTCTTTCACAACAAAACCTGTGCTTTACCTTGGTCTTCTGTTGTCCACTAGTTTTCAACCTATGCTCAGCAAACACAGGAAACAAAAACAAAGACACTTGAAGGACTGATGTGCATGTTAATGAGCTAAGATACTGAAGAGCTGTTGAAAGTGCAATGGTATAATGCAGTATACGGTTATTTTTTAAATACCAATGGTTAGCCATGCAATTTTAAATAAAGAAAAACTGCATCCCAATTATCACCCACCTCCAATACAAAATCTTTGCTTCAACTGAACGCAACATGTATTTTCTACTCAAACAAATAGGTGTTTATCAAAGGCAATAAATCAAAAACATGAACTTTCAAATTTCCTGCCTACATTTTGTCTGTTCTATGTAAAATTTTTCATGTGAGGTAGTGCAGGTTTCAATCCATTTTTATTGAAGAGCTTGTTGAAGCCATCATTCTTAAGTTGAAGAAAGACCATACTTCCTCTATTTAATGACTTAATTGTCGGTTATAAAATACACCTAGCGTTCAGATTAACAACACCATATGGGTTAGTGACAGAGATAAATTGATACTGCATGTATACCTTCCCTCATCGTCCGACACGTCACTTAAAGAGCTATCGTCAAACACAGAGAGAGGATCTCCGTTAGCATGCGTGTTGGTCTGAGGGGCTCTGCTGTGCCGGGCCCCTCTGACCAGCTCCAGCTTTGAGGTCCCTTCTACTGCTCCCTTCTCTTGTTTCTCGCCATTGCAGGCCTGCTGGACTGGGGGATGCAATTGCACTGGAGCCCTGTTGGCACTATGGAGAATAATAAATCTGAAAGTCAATGAGCTGCAACATCTACAAGTTGGGGCCTTTAGAGGCATTGTAGAAGAAAGACCTCATAAAAAGAAACAAAAGGCCATCTAAGGTACTTTAGAAGCCAAGAAATCTGTATATATGCTAATGAATAGCATATCTAAATACTGGATTATCTTTTCTTTAAATAATGAGAGTACCTAAAAATATGCAAAAGCATAGAGTACAAGAGTAATGTGTACCTCTTTGCAGCAACAGGATGAACTGCTCCAGTTAAACCAGTCTCAGGTTTCTCACAATTAATTTCCAATGTTGTTCCACCACTATCCCAAGAAGAAGTGGGTTTTTCAACCTCCATTGAAGCCTTTGCTGTTTCTTCGTCAACCTGAAAAGACAATTGTAAACACAACATATGCTAAATAGACCTGAAAGATTCATCCTGCAGAGACAGGCAGGGGCCAGCCTTTTAAGATGCATTTTGGAGCCGCATTTGTACACTTTGTCATAAATAATTTAGTGTTGCCCCTCCCATTGGAGACCTAACACCTTAGTGCTGCTACTCTAAGTATTTCCAGGTATTTAAAGTATACACGATTGCATACATTGGAATTCCTATCCTCACTGACAAAACTGAGAAACAAATTCAAACAGTAGTGGTGGTAAATCCACACCAACACATATTACATTAACCTTTTAACTTAACTTTAACATATTACTCTAACCATTTTCTATTATGGAAATTAGACTTGGTGTTACTTGGATGATTCCTGTGACAAAAGAAAATGCCAAATTGTGCACTGACAAATAGCAAATATTTTAGAGGATACATTGTAGATTTTTTTCTTTTTAATTTACAAAGAGACGTCCAAAACACTCAAAAAGCTGGCCCAACAATAACTCTGTTCTTATTTTTTAATGCCACCATGTAAAGCAACTAACTAAAAGGAAAAAAATGAACACACACAAACACATAAATGATCCATTTTACCACATCAGCTCTTCTTTGCAGTTCAAAGAAGGCTGTTAGTCATACAACCTTTAAACCACATCAGACTTTACACAAAACTGAACTGCAAAGATACATGCAAAGTCCATGCATGACACATCACTACAAAAGGACACAAGAACTGAACTTTTGATAGTTTGGTAGTAAAATGCCAATGAAGATTTTCAAAGCTGAAAATTTGCAACTTGGTGAGTACAGTTTTATGTCATTTATAACAGGTACATAAACATGTATGGAGAAGCATGCACAAGAGACTCTCCTACATGAAATGAAACACTGATAAAAAGAAAAAAAAGTATGACGTCATAATGTTATGACACAAATGAGATCATAAATGAAACAAGAGAAAGAGATAAAATCTAGGAGGAACTATGGAAGAAGTAGCCGTCATCTACCTCTCTCTTAAGTTGAGTTTGAGGAGGACAACCTTCAGTATCCCTACCTCAAGTTTAAAATTGTCCATATCCTCTTCAGAGATAGCAGAGCTGGATACTGAACATCTACTTTCTGCAGGTAGCAGAGATCTGGCTAAATTCTCACACTCGTTTTCTAAATCTGCCTCGTTTGTGTCACATTTATTTAAATCGGTACTTGTGTCTTTAAAGACTGGGTCTGCAGGTTGTTCTGTCTCAACAGCACACACAGATGTAGTCTGATCATCCCCAGAATCTTTGGTAGAATGACTTTTGTTCTCAGTGTCCTCCTTCTGTGCTGCAATGAGTGATGGAGAAGCAGATTCCAGAATGTCATTGCTGAGTAAATGTGGCCCCTGATGATTGCTACTTTCACTCGCTGACTGCTCAGAGTCCTGAATGCTCTCCTCACACACGGACTTGTCATGTGACTCTGTTGCAGATTCCTCCAGTCCAGACTCTCTCTGTTCAGGTATGGTGAGGAGGACAGTACTCCTAGCTCTGGCTGTAGGGCGAACAATAGCTTCCTCTTCTTCATCGTCGCTCGACTCTTCCGCCGCAGAGGTGGATGCAGATGTGGCCTCTTCTGTGGGGTTCTCCAAAGGGCACGTTGATTTATACAGCTCTCCAAACCTCTCTTTTAGTTCACCTGTGACACTCTTGAACGTGGATTTTACTTCCCTTTTCTCCACCTCTACCCAGAGCTTCTCGTAACGCTTGTCCCATGGGACATCAGCACCCACACCAACTCTGTCTTCAGGACTGCTCTGATCTCTAAAGTCATTATCTTCATGGTCAGAGTTGTTCACACCTAACTCAGCTCTGTCTACCATATCATCTTTATCCTTGGATGGCATGTGCAAAAAATGGAAAACACAGAACAAAGACAAAGACAAGAGTTCAAAAGGAAAATGTTTGTATAACACTAACACGGAAACGTATGTAGTACACATTCTAAAAATTCTTCTCATCCTCCTATTGCTGGAAAGTTAAGATTTTCATAATGTAGAAGACAATTATTTCCATTTTGATACGACTACTGCATTTATTCTGTCTAATAATGTTGACACAGCAGCACTAGCAATCATGCCACTTTGACTACGTTCACACTACCAGGATGAAGTGACCTATGTTGTATTCTTTTTCAGTTGATGTGAAAAAAAAAATGTCACACAAATATTTTCTTGGACTGCCTTTAGCTTTGATTACGGCACACATTCATCATTGCATCATTTCAATAAGCTTCTGCAATGTCACAACATTAATTTCCGTCCAGAGTTGCATTCATGTTTATGCAAGAGTTTGAATTGATGACGGGAGAGTTGAAGTGCCATGCAAAATCTTCTCCAGCACATCCCAAAGATTCTCAATACGGTTCAGATCTGGACTCTATGGTGGTCAGTCCATGTGTGAAAATGATGTCTCATGCTCCCTGAACCACTCCTTCACTATTTGAATCCTGACATTGTCATCTTGGAATATATCCATGTCATCAGGGAAGAAAAAAAAATCCTTTGATGGAATAACCTGGTCATTCAGTATCTTCAGGTAGTCAGCTGACCTCATAAGATTGCTGAACCTAGACCTGACCAACTGCAACAACCTCAGATCATTGTACTGCATCCACAGACTTGTATGGTAAGCACTAGGCATGATGAGAGAATCACTTAATCCACCTCTCTTCCTGTCTTGATGCATCAATCACTCTGGAAAAGGGTCAATCTGGACTCATCAGACCACATGACCTTCTACAGTTAAATTTTTATGCTCCCTAGCAAATTCACGCCTTTTCTTTTCCAATTAGCAGTTTTCTTAAGGCTACACAGCTGTTAAGTCTCAATCCTGATCGTTCTACTACTTTTTTTTTTTTTTTTTTTAACAATTTGATTTCACCAAAAATTTAAGTGATTGCCAATCAAGATCATTCAAGATTTTTTTTCCTGAACACACTTCTTCCTAGAAGATGATGGTTCCTCCATTATCCTTCCAGTTTTTCATAATGTGCAGGAGAGTTCTTAACTCACTTTTAGTAGTTTCAGTAATCTCCTTAGATTGTTTTCTTTGCTTGATGAATGCCAATAATTTGACCCTTCTGAAACAGATTAACATCTTTTTCCATGACCACAGGACATGACTCTTACATGGTTATTTAAGAAATGAGAAGCTGCTTGTGGCATCAGTTTTTAAATAACTTGTTGCCAGCTGAAAAATATTCATCCATGCAGTAGAAGTCTAATAGGAAGCTTAGGGCTCTGTTGGGTCAATGAAGACTGAAAATCTCACATAAATAAGATGAGGCGAGGCCATTAATGGTGTTAATAACACAATAAAAGTTTTAACAATGGATTCTCCACTGTGAGCGTGTAGAGAATGCAGAACAGGTGTAATGTATCCAGTTATCATTAAGCAGACGAGCTGCAGTGTTCTGGACAAGCTGTAAGCATTTTACTAACGTTTGGTTGATACCAAAGTACAGAGCATTACAGTAGTCAAGCTGGGAGCTCATGAAAGCATGAATGACTTTCTCACGGCTGCCACAATGTAAAAAAGCTTGACTTTGGTGAGAAGTCAAAGCTGGCAGATTTTTGGATAATCAGATTTGTATCCAAACTGGATAATGTGGCTGGTAGTGTGAACATAATCTTTGCCCAAAACAGGCAATGGTCTTGCTTAAAAAGCTCAAATATGCTAAACTACTACATTTGTTTTTCTTGTGAGGGTTCAAAGTAGTAAACATTAATGATCCCCAATCAAATGAAAACTTAACAAAAAGAAAAATAAATAATGATAAAAAATATGAGTTAACATGTTTTACAAAATATGACTGTAATTGGGACTACATGATAGCTTATGTTTCGAATTATTAAAAAAAAAAAAAAAGGTTAGCTCTATATCATAATGAAATTGTGATACTTTCTTTACAGGAAAAACTTTGATCTGGACTCTACTTCAGTTTGCAAACACAATCACTAATCAACTTTGTTGCCTTTGGCTGTATGCTGCCAAATTCTGTATAAAAAAAAAACACAACTGCTGACAGGCACAGAAGAAAAGCCATTATAGGAGTCATAAGTAACGATAGTTATTTCCATTCACCATGGGTTTATTCATGTACACATGCCTTGTGAGCATGGATGGCTATGTGATATGCGTTTAATTGGTCTAACATGGATATCTTTTTCTGACACAGAGCTTAGAAGCTTCTGTGGAGGCAAATGTTTCATTTTTAAACAGCATTTTGGAACATATTCAGGTTAATGTGAACACAGCCTAAGTTAGAATTAGTAGGCAGCATGACTTCTCAAAATGTCTCACCTTTTGTTGCTGCTTATCAGACTCCATACTACTTTTAGTGTCTCTTTCCATGAGATTCAGCTCAGGAGAACCTGAGAAGGACACAGAGGCAATACTTTAAGAAGGCCTGTGCACACATAAGGGCTATGTTAAAAACACTGCTGAACCTTACCTGGTTTAACCATCACAGGAGGCTCAGCTTTATTTTGTAGCTGATTGTCAGCTGAAGAAACTTTGCAAGAGGACGTTATCTCATCTGGTTCCCAATCTGATTCTGAAACGGAGCATTTGGAATAGGAAACCAGTTCAGAATAAGTTTGGATCTTGGTTTGGAGTAGTATTTTCACACTGAAACATCTGGGGCACCTTACTACTTACCTTCTTCACTGTCTGGTTTCTGAATCAGCATCTTTCTAGCTCGAGGATGTGGCTGGGGAGCAGATTTAGTGGATGTGATGGGCAGTTTCATGTCAGAACCGATGTTCCTCTGTGGTGTTGGGGGTGCTGCAGAAGCAGCATCTTGTTCTTGCTCATTACCAGATGAATTGGAGCATTCTGGGAACTCCTCCAGCTCAGTAGAGGCTAGTCTGCGGCCAGGCAGGGTTCTTTTACTGGTAGAACTGGCAGAATCCCAGTCTGAAGCATCTGTACCATAACACATGAATTGTTAGTCCCCATGTTGATGAGGGTAAAAAAAAAAATGTCTGTTTACCTTGGTATAAGCATTATACACTCATTCATGACCACGGAGAAGATTTGGGACAGGGTTTTCAATTATTTGACTGTCTGAAAGGAGATCTACTACTACAACTTCTAGTCAACACCATTCAACTCATCTGAACTTGCTATCTTTACTGACCTGCTTTTTTGGCTTCATAAAGTGAACGCAGAAACAAAAATACATGTAAAAAGTCAGTGTTGCACAAAGAGAATGTCGATATTCATAAACAGAAAGTAGCTCTGAAGACATTGCAGCCACATAACCCAATGTGTTGTTTTCATCTATGAGCAGTGTGTGTCAAACAAATGTGCAGCTGTGATTTTATAAAGCAAATGTGTCAAACAATCTCTATTTCATCGTGGGTCACATTGTCACCACGGATACCATTAAAGGGCAGCTTATTCTTTACTTTTTCAATGAGCTATGTTGTCAGATTTCCCACTAGTTCCTAGCCTGGTCCTAACCAGACTCTTTGAACGTCATTTCATTTCTGCAAAAAAGTCTGGTCACTTTTCATTGCCAAATGTTTACTTCCTGGTGGGTGGGGCAATTTTCTGAAGCTTAAAATCATTGGTCTACCCAGAAATCAATCACTAATGCTTAGCGATCACATATGTTATGCACTAGCACAGCCGTCTTGTACTCCCATACCAGGGAATATTCAATTCAGGGCTACTACATCATTTCCATTCAAAAGATTAACTAAATATTCATCTTGTTCTGGTGTTAAGTTGCTGATACTGGAGATCTTCTCAAAGACAGAGAGAATAGGCTCCTGTATATGCATGTCTACCATCATTATGGTTTTTATAGAACTCAACTGAACTACAATTTCTAACTGACGCAGTGGCTCTCGGCCACGCCCTTCTGTTTGTTGATTGGTTGGTTGTTTTTTTAATTGGGAGTAACTCGAAAAGAACAGCGGCCTCATTTATAAACATCGTGTACGCATAAAATGGGGTCTGAAAGTGGCACATGTCACTTTCTATGCAAAGATTTTGATTTATAAAAACAAACCTGACGGGAGAATGTGTGCACCTGTATGCAAACTCTTAATCCTGTGCACAAACATTTTGGAGATGGGGAAAACTGGCAGTGCAGCTGGTGAGATGGTGAATGTAAGCCACGTTAATCTTGTGCATTTAACCATTCATATCAGACTTATAGACCCTTGTAATCATAAACACTGAGGCCTGTAATATTATAGATCTGTTCCTGAATGGAGCCATGCATTCCATAAGCACTCATTTAAGAGTTACAGACAGTATGTTCATACAAATAAATGCAAATAATATAGTGATGGCACTCACTGGTACATCAACTGTGACAAGGTGTGTAGCAATTAGTGCAATCACTGAGTTAACATATAAATACTGCTGTGACACTTGTGCGTAATGCTTCACAATTGATGCACTGGCACTGCTTGAAGACACTTCCAATTCCAGGATCACAGTGGAGAGAGTTTTCAGAGAGCACCAACATTTCCTGGCCCATGATGATGACTGGCTAGTATGCAGATTTAGACTCCCTTTACTCTTGAATCTGTATGCTGAATTTGGTCCAGTATTGGAGAGACCGACCTGGCAGAACCATGCCATGCCTGTTCAAATTGACCACTCTGGGGTTCCTAGCGAATTAGCCCACACCTATGTGTTTAACATAATCAACAATTAATTAATTCTCTACCTGAAGCCACTTTTCAGAACAATATAATTCTGTGAAATCATCGATAGGTCTGGCATATCACAGCCAGTGTTAAGCGCAATAATGCCTGCGTCCTGGATGGCTGTTAATATGACCAGTCGATACATCAGATTTCCCTACACTGTGGGAGAACAGGCCAATATTAAAAGGCAGTTTGCAGCAATTGCTTGTTAGATCCTACGCAATATTTTATAAATGAGACCCCTGTGGACTCATTCCTCGTTTGAGGAATTTCACCACAGAGCATGGCTCAATGAAGATATCACGTGACATTTAAGACAGCAATAAGGTTCACTCTTTACAAGCTTTTTTAAAATGTGTTTGATACATCAGACATAACCCCACACAAATTACTTCATACTGTTCTAATTTCTTTCATTTCATCAATTGTTCCTCTCTGATTTTGCAGAACAGCATTCGTCAGCATCCTCCCTGCTCCAAATGCACCATGCTCTTCGGGCGTGGTTGTGTGGTCTCTGTGGTTGCCATCGTTAACGAATAACATTGATCGGCTGGCTCATTTAAATACACATTGACATTCACCAGGGGGCTTGTGTTTGTCACGTTATAAAGGGTGGATATGAGCTCAGTTTGGTGCAAAATATAGGAAACAAAGTGGAAACTACATTAGTTCATCTTACCATCAAGATCATCAACATCACCCAATCCAAGCTCTTCCATTAAGTCTGTTCATTTGAAAAAGAACATAACATTACAAACAAAACACTTTGTCAAATCAGCTTTCCACATTAGATTTAATTTGGCTCACCTTTCTTTTGATCCAAGTCTCCTTCAAGCTTGCTCAAAACGTTAAGTGGTTGCCATTTTGCCTTCTCTTTCTGGTAGAAGAGAAAAATATTTTGCTACTTTGCTTTCAACATTTAAGAATTTCTCTCTCCTACTGAAACATAGAGATATGTTTCATTTGAACTTGGAAATCTGAATTTTCTTGAGTTTCTGGTAGAAAGAAAACAAAAAACTAAACTAAAATGCCACCCAAAGTCAAATTTCCGACTTGGGCAGTTTCTACCAGTTTGTGCTTTACTTAAACATTTGAATGCATAAAGTTGTCAGTCACTGAAAACACTGCTATGGCAATTTGCATAAATCCAGCAAAATGTATTACTATAAAGATATATTGCTAAAAACAGGTTGTCTGGTTAATAACCAAATGCTAATTTTCCAATTGCAACTTTAGAACAACATACTTGTGTTTTCACAAAGTCAAAGCACTCTTGATTTCTGAGGCAAATGAAACAGACCATTACTTGCTTTACATACCTCTTTCCGTGCGATATCATCTTTATCAACATCTTCACCTTGATTATCATCATTACCACTGTTCCCAGCTGGAAGAGACATGAGATGTGGGTTAACTTTGACACAACGTTTTTTTTTTCTGTAAGCATGTAAACAATAATCTGATGATGTGGAAGGAGTTTGGCTGAACAATGCAGAAAGCGTGCATGCAGCTTAAGGTTGTTTGTTATGAACATGCAGTACATCAGCCAAATGCACATTTTTCATGTACAGCTTCATGGGGACATAGGTTCATCATCAGACAAGATTAGTAGTGTTGTAACTAATACTTATCTATATATATATACACATATGTACACCAAGCATGTTAATTGCAACGGGTGATTGTGAAGTTCCAAGTCTGACAAACTGGTGGTCATGGACAGCAGGCAGGATGGAGCAAGTCATGCTGCATGCATTCCTTTATGATGAGCATGAGGTGATGGTGAGTATGCCTCTAGTATTAGTCTAAACTCTCATACCCTCTCCCTGGCTGCCTTTTGGCCTGCCTACACCCCTGTGAGGCTCTAGCTCTGCCATCCTGCTGCCTCCCTTACCTCTTAAAAAAGAAGGAATGTAAAACAAGTCTACAAAAGAGAAACAACAAAACGTTGGAATGTCTGTTTTGATTGACAGGAATTATGTTACAATATAATGCACTGCATAGTGCAAGTAAAATAGTAAGTTTGAATGAATGCATCAATACATTAAAGCATTGTTTCAGTGATTATGAATAAATAAGGTGAGATTGTTTTAGCTGCATGGAATGGTGGTTGGAACAGTATGATTGCATGTAAAGAAGTCATGAAATGAACATACTTTCTTTGGGTTCTTCTTCTCTAGTGGGCAGCTCTAGACTCTGGATATTCACACTTCGCTTCTCTTCATGTGATAAGTTGGAGTTTTCAGAGTGTGACTGAAAAAGAGAAGTCGTCTTAGAAGCTGTAAGACAAATACCTGACGGAGTTTTCCAACACATGTCTTAAGAGTACCTCAGAGTCCCATGAATCCTGATCTTCTTCACCTTTCTCCAGACCCAGCTCAGACAGGAAATCTGAAGGTGTAAGAAAAAGGATTCCAGTGCTTTAGTATGGAGATTTCTTTTAAGAGAAAGTAAATAAACATGTCAATTCATTTATGCAAGATGAAGAAGTATGTATGTATTTATGCATGAAGTATGCATTTGCTTCACAAATTTTTTTTGTTAAATTTCACTTTTTTCTGTTTATTGAACAACATGCAGATGTTAATTAACTATTTGTACCTCTTTTCTTATCTGTAATGCCTTCTGCTTCAGGAACTGTGAAGTCAGGAGACTCCCCACCATCTTCAGGCTGATCATTCCCACCTGATAGGTCTCTTTCCTCAACTTGCCCCTCTTCATCATTATTGTCATCATCCTCAGTGGAATCATCTGTCTGTATATTTAAAAAAAAACAAAACAAAAAAACTTATTATAACAGTGTCCTTAAAAAATTATTTGGTGAGCTTATGCATCAACAACAAAGCAAATGGACCCCATTATTAACTAAAAAACAACCACACACAATCCACAAAGAAATTAAGTATCTTGGCAAAACTAACATGTTTATTGTGAGTTTACTACACTACCAGTCAGAAGTTTTAGAACATCACAGTTTTTTGGTTAAGAGTTGTGCAGTTTAATTTCTCATTGTACTCTGAAAGCACTGAACAAATACACAACTTAAATAAAAAAATAAATAATGTATTTAATTTATAAACCAACTTTTGACTCAATGTAGCCATCTCTGGTAGCTATAACAGCTGAACACACTCGTGGGATTCTTCATAGAATGGAAATCAAATATTCTTCCCAACTCTGCTGCAGAAGTTCCTATAAATATGTTGGTTGCTTTGCTCCCTGAAAAATGCATTTTTGTATGATACAAAATTTTTTTTATGTCGAGGTAACCCTACCTTTTGTGTTAACCTCTGGAAGTTCGCGAGTTACCTTTATATCATTTGAGATATTCATTGGACTTAAACCTTTTAAAAACTAATAAAAGAAAAAAAAAAAAACTGGAAAAATTGGGGCGTTTTAAAACCTTTGACCAGCAGTGTATGAGTAGATAATACATAATACATTGCACACCACTGTTTTACCTGAATACCAGGCTCTTCAGTGACTCTGACCTCATGCCATCTCCTGTCTGAGTTCTCTGCCTCATCAGGTGAATCTATGTCGACATCATCAATGTCAGTCTGAGGTAACGCCTCAGAGTTCATATCTGAAGCACTGTGTTCACCACTGGTGTCATCTTTGGTGGGTGGACTTGACAATGGATTTTCCCTTTTTGGTCCTTCTTCATTAAATTCATCTGACACTTGCCTGCTTATGGCAGCATTGACACCATGATTTTCAAGTGGAAGATATGCTATTAATCTTGGTTCATGGTCGCCAGCTGACTTGCCATCCTCACACACATATTCACCAACAGTTTTACTTGCATCATCTCTCACATCAAGCTTTTTGACTGTTGCGGTGGTGAAGTCATACTGCAGCTTTTGATGCTCGCTGTCAGAGTCCTCACTCTTATCCTTTCTCAGGCTGTGCTTCAGGTCATCCACCAGATCTTCGTGTTCTGGATCAGAATCCTCTACAAACTCATTTCCATCAATAAAAGAACAAGGAGCCACTTCCTTACCACAATCATCAATAACCAAATTATCTTCTTCAGCCAACTTCTCATCTGACTTTTGTGACAGTGAATATGTTTGGTTGGGCAGTAGTTTTCCCCTCATCATCTGGTTTTCTGGATCATCACTTTCATCTTCATCATCCCAACTATTATCTTCTTTCTCTGTGTCTGAATTTCTTTCCACTTCTGACTCATGAGACACTGACTCTGCATCATCATCATCTAGTGTCTGGTTTCTAGTTGTGTCCTCATCCTCAGGTGCAGAAGACACTAAAGGGGAGGGGTCAGTTGATGCTTTTTCAATTATATCCTTATCCTCTTCTTCCCAAGAGCATTCATGCTGTTCTTCGATAACATTTGCTTTTGGGCCTGGTGACACTGCTTCACCTTTAGTAACCGGGCTGATAATATTTTGGTCATTTTCAGTAGAATCCCACTCTGAATCATCTACAGTTGCTACACCAGGTCTGCTTTTTAACTGGGGAGAGCTTAATGAACTCAGTCCTGAAAATGGTTGAGGCTGGTCCATCTTGGGTGAAGCACATTTTGTAGATGTCACAGCAGACAAAGAATCCCATGAAGTATTCAGTTGGTCTCCATTTGCATATGATGCTGCTTTAGAATCTTGTGAAGTTTCTTTCAGCTGCAAACCTTGTACTTCCACATCACTTTTTTGGTGAACAATCTCAATATTTCCGTCAGTCTCTTTGGGTATGTCAACATCACTGCCCTCTGATGAGGAGCCCCAAGAGGACCTATGTTTCTCACCTTTGAAAGCCTCAGCATCATCTTCTGTATCAGATTGACTGTCTGCATTTTCTGTATCGACTTTAGCCAACACATTTCTCTGAAGAGCAATCAAAGTGCTGCTGCCCAATCCCACTGTTTTATTACCCTCATCTTTATTGCTGTCATTCCATGTTTTTTCACTGCTGTTTTCTGTGTCATTCCAGGAGTCATCATCATCTTTTTCTGTTTCTTCCTCGGACTCTTCCGCCTTAGCCTTGCTAGGTGATGGAGGTTCTGTACCATTTCTGGGTGACATGGGGTCTTCTGGTGAACCTTGCCTTAAAATTATGTTCTGATCTGATGACATCAGACATTCCTTCTCAAGGCTCTCATCTTCATCAGAAAATTTGGATTCTACCCTGATGGCTGACACAACACAATCCTCTGCTACAGATAATGCTGCTGGCACTCCATAATTTGCTTCTCTATCATAGCAACTGAGGTCAGCATTTTCAATATCTACGTTGGCATCAGTATTTTGATGATCAGCTTTCACAGATGTGTCGTGACAGATGTCAGCGTCTTTTGTGTTTTCAGTATCAGCCCTGTTGCTAGTGTTGAGGCCACAAGTACCAGAGGGTTTTTGTATTTGTTCAAAGGCAGATGTGTCAGCCTGGACAGCAGCTACTGCACTATCATCTTCCTCCACAGATCCATCTTCATTTTCATTATCTTCCTCTTCTTCACTTTCCTCCTCTTCTTCTTCATCATCATCATCCTCGTCCTCCTCATCCTCATCTTCTTCATCATCATCCTCTTCTTCTTCTTCCTCATCCTCCTCCTCTTCATCTTCTTCCTCCTCCTCCTCTTCCTCATCTACTCCAGCTTCCTCTTCTTCTCCAGGTGAGCTCCCCTCCTGAGAGTCTGACCCTTTACCTGAATGTTGGTCTGATTGCTTTTTAGTCTCCCTCTCAGCTGATCTGCCAGCTTGTTTTCAGCATTTAGGAAACAACAGAGGAAGAAAAATATATCAGAAAAGTAAATGAGAAAAGCTCTGACACAAACATTTTTACCTTTCTGTAGTTTGGAAGCGGAGTGGAAGTCATCTGGGGTGCTTTGGAAAGGAAGGAAGCAGGGAGAGGATCTACTAGGTGCTGTAGAGTTGGTTTGGATGTCAAAGCCTTTAGGGTTGGAACTGTTGGGTGTCTAATTTCATTTTCTGACTCTGATTCTGTGCCACTCAAGGATGTGTCAGGTAGTGCAGAGGCTACAGGGCAGGCAGGAATGTCATATTACTACCAAAAATAAACTACAGAGACACTAATGTTGTATGTTAAAGAGGGCTGAAAGATTCTTGGTACCTTTTCCCTTCTTAGAACCAATCTTTTTGATGAGGTTTACTTTGAGTAGCTTCTGAAATTCAGAACATGAGGTGGTTAGTGCATAATTTGCATAAAAAAGCTACATAAGTAGAAAAGAGTAGCTCCAACCTTTTCAGTAAAAGCAGATTCATCCTCATCCTCAGATGAAGGCCATTCATCAGCAGCACTTTTTGAAATCCTGAGAAAGGATGATGAATACTTACAGCTGGGAAATCACTTTTATCTTAGCTGTAGAACGCATTAAGAAAATTCTGCTCACCGACTTAATGACTCGGACTGGGAATTTTCTTCAAAATCTGCAACAAAGCAAGAAAATGTATTTTTCAACTTATCCTTAACAATTTCTGCACGGCACATGGCAAAAGTCCTATATGAAATATAAAACATGGAGACCTTAAAAAGTGTTGTGACTATGACACTACATCTAAGTAGCAGGGAATATGCATTTTCTGAAAGCCGGAGGATTATTCATCCTTAGTGACTGTTAGCATTTGCTGCCAACAAAGTGACACTTGTTGACTCATTTAGTCACAAAGTTCATCTAAGCATAGTACCTCCCCCTGCTTCATTTGCTCCATGCTCTAGATCCAGTCAAGAGGTTATGCATGAGGAATAAATAAGACGATAAAAGTCAGTAATAAGCAAACAATAACAATCAATTTCACTCAGGACTCTGACTGAACAATTAAGAAAACTTCTTTGCCTTCTTTGTCAGTGGCTGGTCCTCCCAAAGAGAAGCCTGCTTCCACGTCATGGGAGGGACCGCCCAACTTTTTTTTTTTCTTGTTCGGACCTTGATGTGATACTGAGGCCCCATCAGGCCTCTGAGTACCGTGCTCAATGATCAGGAGGGAACAACTACAAAAGAGACAAGAAATTACAACAAATATATTCACTACAGAAGAAATTACTGTACAAGAAGTAGAAAAACCACAAAGAAAGGAAAAGCTTACGTATGATGTCCATTCATGACTGCATAGTCATCAGCTGACCATCCTTTACTATCCTTGAGTGTAATGTCTGCATCAAAGTGCAGGAGCAGCTTCACCATATTGATGTGTCCATTGCCAGCAGCTAACATTAATGGGGTCCTGGATGTAGAAAGAATCACAGCATCCTAACTGTAAATAATTGTAAGGATATACTGATATTAAGCATTCATGTCATATTATTTTATCTTCCACACTGGCCTTTGGTCTTGGTCCATAGAATTTACTTCTGCAGTCTCCTTGAGGAGAAACTCAGCCATTTCAATGTGATCTTCTCGGACTGCCACAGTCAATGGCGTGAAACCCTCCTAAACCAGAGATCAAAACAAAATATTTTGGCTGTAAGATATAAGCGCTTTAAGGGTGTTTTATGATTTGGCATTGTAACTATACACATAGTCTATGCATGGGAAAATGTGCATTTATGCTTATATATCATTGTGTTTGCATTGCTCTGTAAGTACATCACCACATGCAAGCTTTCAGTTCTTTAGTGCACTTAACAATGCATTCACATATACACATTGTGGCAATGCATAGCGGAGAAAGTATTCAATGCTTTAGGACTAATTGATCATGACCAGAAGAAAAAACAAACAAACAAACAAACAGTCAAACCGCTCCTGCGAAATATCAAGGAAGAGGGTTATTTGTTGTGTGTTTATCCAGCTAATTGTTAGCATGTTCTATGGAAAGGTAGCCAGAGCTGAATGAAAGGAAAAGTCCAAGTCTATGGAGACATACACCGTGTGAATACACTGTTATGCAGTGAGTGTAATAGGTGATTGTAACCCCCCAGAAATATTTTAGGTACCCCTTAACTGGCAGTCTATACTGTATCCTGCACAATCCCTGTGCTGTAGCCTGACATATACCTTCCCAGTTATGTAAATATGCTTGGGGTCGATGTGGATGCCAAGCCAATGAAATTGTACGTGGGGGTGGGTCTATCGTGGCTCCTATTTATCAATGATCATTCCATTTCAGGAATATGCAGGAAAAATTAGTAATTGTGCTGTTCCCAGCACTCCCAATGACTTCAGGCCGGTGGTGCTCATGTCACACGTCATGAAGACATTTCAGAGGCTTGTCCTCCATCACCTGAGGTCACTGCTCTCTACCTTCCTGGACCCCCTTCAGTTTGCATACCGGAAGCACATCGGTGTGGA
>JBAMYA010048197.1:0-34291 GCA_037176975.1 Arrhamphus sclerolepis
GTTTGGAGCTGTGTTTTACTATTTTGATTGCTAAAAGAACCTCAGAAATTTTGAGCTAGCAATTGCAAAAAAAAAAAAAAAAAAAAAAAAGCATCTACTGAGCCATGCCCACAGAAAAATGAAATCAAGCGTAGTTGAAAACATTGCTGCCAAGAGAGGTTCCACCAGTTATAAACTCCAAATGGTTTATTTACTTTTCCCTGCTGTACTATGAATGTTAAATGTGTGTTCAATAAAGATATATTTAATTATTGATTGTTTATGTATCATCGGCTTTCGTACATATATGTGTTATTGTGACTTAAACTAAGAACAGATCACAGTTTATTACAAATGAAAGTATGAGTACTTTGGGCTTGAGGAATGCTTACTTAGAACTTGCGTTGAAATATCTACAATGCCAATAGCAGCTGTCAGGCAGCTTGTTCAAATACTCTTTTTAAATACAACTTGAGCAATAGTTTTCTTCTAATAGATAAAACCTTTTCATCTCTGCATGTATAATTCCTTTGAAGTTTTATGAGATCAAAATTTGATAAAGGATGGTGCTCATACATCCTCTCCTGCCCTCAAATGTGTTTCTATCCCAGAGCAGAGAGCATGACCGCATGCCACAGGTGTTCCAGACCACAGCTGAATGGAAACCACTCTCCCATGTGGTGTCAAAGTTGATTAATGAAACGACTTCCTGACAAGTGAGACAGACCAGGTTGACAGCTGATGACTCCTTCAAACGTGTTCGGCGCACAAGGCAAGGACATTCAGCCTCATCCTCCAGGCGCAAACTATCACAACTCTGGACTAAATATAGGCTTATGGGTCTTTCTTCATTTATTCACCATGTTTTGGTCTGCAGTTCAAAGGTTCAAAGAGCGGAATTGCTGATATGGTTGTGTGATTGTACACCATGCTTACTTTCCTTAAAAATATGAAAAACTACCTTTCTATCATCTGAAACCAAACAAATGTTTCCCTGCTGTTCAGACATAAAGTGGTATTTAAAAGCTACCAGTAAGCTCAGGGACATCCCAGTTCATGCATGTCTGTATTCTGGTGTGTGAACAGTATGACAGCAGAGGAGAAGTCGAGCACACTGTGCTGGTGTGTACTCTTTACTCTTATTTTCCATTACTGAGAACTAAATAAATAGCTGCAAAGGTTATCACAGACAATGGGAGCAAAATGTTTCAGTGCTCACACATCATTATGAGGAACACAGCATCTCAGTTTGACCTTTGTCTGCAAGCTAACATCATTAAGGGCCTATGTTGAGTCCACCACTGGGATTTATAATATTATGGTGCAAAGGAGAAAGAGATGTGTGTCTGCAATACTTGCTAAATAACATAAAATGAAAATGAAAAGTAGCATTTTTACAGTCTAAGATTATACAATTAGTGCTGAATGAGGGCATACGATTTTTAGAATATTCAGTGTCTCCAAACAGCCGAAGATTCTCTGAAAAATTTGTTGCCATAATTAATATATAAAGCTATAATATGAATTAATTCATACGAGTTTAATATTTTTATTTTATTATTTTGAAATTCACCTGTAATAAACATGGTATATAACATAAGTAACCCACCAGATTTTCATATCCAGATTTATTTGCCATTTGTCACAATTCTGGAATTTGTTAAATCCAGAAAACTAAATCTTTGCCAAGTAACCCTAACAGTCTCCACTGTTAGACAAAAATATCCTGAGGTCTTTTTTTTTTTTTGTCACTTGAGTTTTTAATTAAAATGTCTTCTTTATATAGATTTAAAACCAAGTTTAATATGAGTAAATAAAAAAAAAGAAAGGAAAAAAAAGTAGTGAAACAACAACAAAAAACTCCAAAATAAATACAAACACATGGGAGTCGGACCTAAATATTGTCCATTTCATCCATTTCTCATTTAGCTGAGCTTCCTGTAGATTCAGGAGGTGTGTCAGCCTTTCCATTGTGTAGATTTCCTTTACAATTAGCATCCATTGATCGTGTGTTGGGGTCTCCTCCTTTCCCCATTTCCTCATAATAGCGGTTTTACCTGCTGCTAGTTATATCTTTACCAAGTATCTTTCATTCACTTGTACATTCTCTTCACATTTGTTACCCAAATACAGTACTGTATAACAGTACTGTACTGTGCGAGACACACAGATCTTATAAAGTATTTTCAACAATGTTTGGTAAAACATTTTCCAAAATTGTGTTTTTATCACATTTCCAAAAAATATGGTAATGAACCACATCCATTATTCCACATACTCTCCAAAAGGGCATATTTTTGTTTAAATGTTCACTCTTAAGTTGAGTGAAAGTTAAAAAAAAAAAAAAAAGAAATAAAGAAATAAAAAAAAAAATAAAATATCAAAAAATGTCAACGTGATTTTTTTTTTTCTTAAATTCTGATTCCTATTTTTCATCTATTTATTTACATGGCTGAATGTCTATTTGGTGTTATTTTTTATGTAACCCAGATATAATTGTATCTTCAGTATATAGTGCCTCTTATGTAACTGGGGCCTGTTTCAAAAAGAAAAAGAAATAATTCATAAATGCTAAGTAACTGCAAATAGCGGTAGACCTAAATCCCTTAAAAAAAATAATTAGTCGAGGTAACACAAATAAAAGTGAAGGCTGGTTCAATATACTTTCTTGATGCAGATGCGACATACTTGCTCAGACGTCTCCAAAATGCACATTATACTTTTGTCTGATGAAATTGAACTTGTTTCAGCTTCATGAATGGGAGGAGACAGAAAGTAACTCGGGGAATGTGGACGTAAACCATCTCCGACCAGTTTTAGTCCACAGACTCAATTACCGTGGTAAGAGACTCTGAGTATAAGTTACGTTCGTTTCTGAAATGCTTCATCAAATAAAAACCAAAATGGACACCCCTAAACATCTTTTGTACAATGCATTGATTAAACATCAGCTCGTCTTCAGTAAGAACATTTATCAGATCTGCTGCAACACAGACCGCCACAGGAGATCTTTTCTGTCCACATCAACATCCAGCTCTAACAACTCTTTAAAGGACTTAAATAAAGACAGTTACTCCAACATATGATTTACCTACCAGGATCAATGAACTACCTTGCATTGAATTATTGTTCCTTGGGTGGGAATTTGGTTTTCAATTTGTTTTTTTTAGGACTTTCAGGTCTTCCTAAGGCTTTGTGTCCTCTACACCATGAACAATTCAGTGTGCAGTCACATTGCTTCCGCTCATTTCTTTAATGGACGCATGCACTGGCAGCATGTACTTTAGAACTTCAAGTTACAGCTACAGTTAAACAATACTTGAACTTTGCCACTTTGTTGTAATGTTAAAATACCAACAGAAAACCCTATGAAAACATGTCTGCTATCAATCTCTGCTACCTTAAAACAAACCTAATTCATTCAGTTGCAGAAAGAAAGTTCCAACAGAAAGGCAGTGGGGAATCAAAATTATGTAGGAAACCTGCAACAAAAAAATGTTTCTTCGCTATGGCTTTAAATATGAACATGACATTTCAAACAAACTCTGTTCTAATATTATACTAATGTAATGCACTTAAGGAGAAACTTCCTACATAGAGAACAATGTCTACTCCAATTGGAGTAATTTGAATTTGCACACAGTTGACAAAAGCTAAACTTGTTGATGCTCTGCTGTGACGGGGTTCTTCCTGGAAAAATGAAATAATGGCAAGCCATTTGTTGTTGTTAGTGGATTTTTACTGTGCTTGTGCTCCCACTCGTGCTCATCAGTGCAGCTCAGTGAAGACAAGGCAAGAAAATAGTATATATATGCAAAAATCATACTGGTCTAAAAGTCATCCAGAAAAAAAAAACAAGATGGCCCCACTCTCAGGGTAATAATCCAATAATTCAGTAAAACAATAATTCCAACGATCCAATACCTCCACTCTCAACTCCCCCCAGACTCTCTTCTGGCAGTCTCTTATATCATCTAAGACCCTCCCATTTGGCAAACATTTATCAATAAATATGATTTTCTCCCCAATACAGCCCATAATACTGTTTTTATAATTAATAGAAAAATCACATAAATGACATACATCTTTATCATCTTATTCTAATAATCACACAGGTCTATATCACCACGAAATATATATAATAAACAAAAAGAAATGTTTGGCAGGAATCAACTGAACATATGACCGTGACGTCACTTCTGCTGCCCCAAAATCAGCTGTTTCTTAACAGCTGATGTCTAGCTGCTTGGGTTTGGCAGCGGAAGTGACAACACCTGGACATAAAATGGTAAACAGCATCTAACCTATAGTGCAGATAAACATGTGCACCCAGATATCTTTGCCTGGATAAGGCAAATGTTGCCAGACGTGCTCCGTCACACCATTCCCCTCTTCCGCTGGGTTGCCAAGGTGCAGCAACCAGGACAGGTAATCCACCACGAGATTTGACTTTCCAGGTTGGTGACGTATATTAAAGTTGAAGGGCTGTAGTGATATATACCAGTGTGTAAGTCTGTTATTGTTGTCCTTCATGGTATTGATCCAGGTAAGCGCTTGATGATCAGTTTCCAGGTCAGACTCTCTTCGCAAGAGATAGTACCGTAGTCCTTTCCAGGGCCCTCTTTCACCACCACAGAATGTCTGGTTTCCTGGAGCAGTAGTTTCTGGCTCAGGTACAGGATAGGTTGCTCCACTCCTTCCTCCCCCTGGGACAGAACTGCTCCAACACCTGAAGCATCCACTTGCACGAGGAATTTCTTGTTGAAGTCGGGGCAGTGTAAAACAGGTGATGAACACAGGTGTTCTTTAAGGGTTCTGAATGCTTCCTCACATCTGTCATTCCACATGACAGGGATTTTCTGGTCCTTAGTGGTAAGTGCAGAGAGAGGGGTGGAGATGGTAGCGAACTGAGGGATGAAACAGCGATACCATCCTGCCAAGCCCAAGAAGGTACGAACCTCTTTTTTCGGTCAGTGGTTGAGGGCAGTTGAGGATCACTTCCACTTCTGGCCAGACTTCTTCACGTCCAAGCCAGTAACAGATAACTAGCCTCTTGCCTCACCCACTTGCACTTGGCAATATTTAAAGTTAAGCCTTCCTGCTGGATGTCTCCTAGTACCCATCTTAGGTGCTTCAGGTGATCTTCCTAGGTGTGGCTGAAGATGACCAAATCATCCAGATACGATGCACTTAAGTTTTCAGACCCCTGGAGGACCCGATCCATGAGCATCACAGTTAAATGAAAGAGTCCAGCAGGGATTTGAAAGGTCTGGTCTGCATGAGGGCTCCAGAGGTACCTACCTTACATAGGTCCAGTGTGGTGATATATTAAGCTGATCTAATTCTCTCTAGCGGGTCATCAGTCCTGAGCATAGGATAGGCGTTGAACTCCAAGATGGCATTCAGCTTTCTGAAATCGACACACATGGGTTCTGTGGTTCCTTCCATTCCTGTAATAGATTCATGTGGTATGTTTGTTTCTTCTTATCCGGACGATATACGTACTTCATAGGCTCCCTATCCTATCTTCTGGGTGATGATGTACAGGCCTTGCCATTTGGACTGTTGCTTGTTGGTGGAGGATGAGGATGGGAGGAGTAGGAGCACCTTCTGCCCTGGTGTGAAGGTATGCTGTCATGCCTGCTGGTCATACCAGGTCTTTTGTGCACACTGCGCCTCCTGTAGGTTGATTTCTGCATCCTGTTTGTGTTTGGTTAGGCGTTCTCTCATCTCCAGGATGAACTGTATCACCCATTTCTCCTCGCTGTCACTGGCAGGACCTTCCCAGCTCCAGGAGAGGAGATCTATTGGTCCTTTGACATCCCAGCCATACAGCAATTCAAGTGGTGAAAACCCAGTGGACGCCTGTGGAACTTCACAATATGTGAAGAGCAGAAATGGTATGTATTAAAATGGAAATTGAAATGTGAAGGGGGGGTTGGCAGTACCAGTCTCAGGCTAGCGGTGGTGCCCATGCTGGGTAATGATGCCACAGGTGCAGGAGGCAGTGTTGGAGGAGGATGTTCCAAAGGGATTGCTGGTTGGAGAGATGCCCTGAGGTTGCAGAGTTCCTGCAGCAGACCTTGTTCCTTCCTCTGCTGACCATCCAGAAAGGCCTTCATCTTCATCGTTTTTCCCAGTTATCCTAATCCCCTAATATCTTTGGAAAGCTGGGCCTCAGCAAGGGCCTCATGCACAAAAGGTTCGTACACACAAAAGTGTGGTGTATGCTTGTTTCCATGGCAAAGTTCAAGATGTATCAAGAATGAAATGACCGTGGAAATGTGCGGTGCCTCACGCAAACGTCATGGCTGGCATATGCACATTTCTACAGCTGTTGTTACTTTGGCCATTCTAAGTTTGGTGAAGTTGGGAAACTGTTATCAGTCCTCAGACAGTGATTTGCACACATGAGACACATGAAAGACACATGATGAACAATGAACACACCATGTGTCTGCAATGGATATAAAAGCATGCGCAAAGTGGTCCAATGCATTAAAAACAATGGCTGGTTTAACGGTCAACATTGCAAATGTGAGTACAATCCAAGTAGAGCTTGTGTTCAGAGAAAGAGAGGATTTGCTGGCACATGAGTCATCTGGCTCATCAGTCGCTTTAGGTTCCCGAGGACAATCCCCCTGGAACTGTGCTCAGAGTCGCAGCCGGCATTGGAGCGTAACACAGCGAGGAACTGCTTTTCCAAATGTAATCAGAGCCATCAACTGCACACATATTGCTATAAAAGCACTATCACATGATGAATTTGTATGTGTCAACAGGCAACATTGTCAATCAATTAATGTACGATCATATGTGATGCGCAACCATGATGTGCATTGAGCGTGTGCTCCCCCAATTTCCATCCCGTCTTCACAGCATCATTACTAGTCATCCTTACTACTATGTGTTTTGCTGGTTAAACTACAGCATAAGATCTTTCTAACAAGCCCCTGATTGTGTGCAAAGTACTCATGTTAATAATCCTGTGCGTAAAGTGTGAAATCAGGCTCACTTTTTCTCCGGCAAACTTCCTCACTAATTTGCAACAATAATATGTAAATCGTAAATGGCTTGCACTTATATAGCACTTTTCAGCTGTACTGCTACAGCTCCAAAGCGCAAAAACAACGCCAACATTTCCCTACTCTGAATCTTGGCCCAGGAGGAACTTCAACCACCAACCTTCAGGTTCATGGTCAAACGTTGTACCAACTGAGCCACCTCACTGCACTCTTTGTCTATTTGTGTACTTCTCTCATGTCATAGCACAGAGAGCCTCACACACACACCCTCCCACCCACTCTTCTTACATCTGTCGCTTAGGACAGCACGACAAAGAGCATATTTTTGTGCGCCTCCACTTCAGAGAGTAGCACCTCCTGTTCGCTTTATTGTTTTCTGATCGCGCAGAGAGGGAAATGTCAGGGTGCATGGCTCATTTACATATTATGTGCATATTTATATGGGGGCGTGGACAGGGAGGGGTCAGGAACTCAAATGTGCTGATCAGTGCCCAAGTAGCTAGTACATGCTACACCTTGGATGGAAAAGCTCCAATACAGTATATTAATCTAATAGTTGTTTATAGCGCTTTATACCTCCACTATTTATTGTTTTAAACTGTTATACTGCTAAAACAATATAATTTCCCTTGCAGTATTAAAAAGTATCTATCCATCCATCCATCCATCCATCTCTTATGATTTTTGTTGTCTTTTTTTTTTCATGGATTCCTACATTGCATATGTTACAGTAAGTGATTCCAGTTTTAACCTTGCTTAAGGTCTACAAAGCACTTTACAATCTGTTTCTCACTCATTAGGCATGATCCTTGTTATTTAATATATATGTGTTTCCTGTTGAATGCTGACTAAGAGAAGCAAACAATGTTTGAGTGTTATGTTGTAATAAAACTGTGACTACACTAATATATAGCAGCAGTTTTTATTAAAGCATCTACATAAATCATACAATATGGAAAAAAAAAATCTATCCCAGGCTGAAGTTGTCATGCTCATAATTGTACTGCTAAAATAAGGCTGAGCTAGTTTGTAGACTGAAATCAGCAGCATTTCTTTCAACACCCTGGAATCTGTTGGGTCACCCTACTGACTTTGCCCTGTGAAGGATGTTCCTATTTAACAAATATGACCTCATCTTTGCCTTGTGGATGTCCGAGCAGCACCAACAGCAGTGACAGAGTGTTGAAGGGCCAGTTGCTGAGGGCAGGATAAAACTAAATGAGATGTGACAGCTCAAAGAGAAAATGGGCGCAGCTGATAGGGCTAAAATGAGAACAGAAGGTCCTCTATATGTTGTGCCTTTGAATTGTCATTGCTGCACTTATGACATCTATTTGTAAATTTTCAATTTACAGTATTTTTTATTTTTTTTACTTTGTTTATTGCATTTTGCAAACATACACAAGTATATCTAACAATTTAAAGAATACATTCCTATAAATACAAAAAAGGTAAGAGGTGTAGATCCTGATGTATCATTGCCCAAAACAACTGAAAACAATTTACCAAGAAATTAAAATACATTAACAAAACAAAATTAATTAAATAAATAAAATATACCAAAGTAAAATAAACAAAACAAAACACACCAGTCAGCTAATGGTAGGCCAAAACTAGACATAAACATCAGAAATCAGACCCATCTCATATCTGGAACCATATTACTCTCTCCAGGTTGCCTCAGTTATGTCAATCAGGGGAGAGTCGTAGATCTGTCCTTGCAGCAAATTGATGAAATGGGTCCCATATTTCCCTACATTTATTCCAACACCCACTTAGTCACAGCCTGATTTTGTCAAATTTAAGAAAATAAAGGATGTCCCTAATCCAATGGATGTGACAGGGCGGCACAGTCAATTTTAGGTTCAACACCACGAGTCTTCTAGCTAATAAAGTGGAAAAAGCTAAAATGTCTTTTTTTGGATTTGGTGAGGGAAGGCAGATGAGGGGCAACCCTGAACAATGCACAAAGAGCATTCAGTTCTATTTTTTCCCCAATAACTTCTGACAAGGTGTTAAAAATCTCCCTCCAATAATCATACAGGGGATAGGGGGCAGAGCCAGAGCATGTGTATAAGGTTTGCAGGAGATTGCAGACACTTGTCACAAGTAATGGATGCCCAGTCGTAGATCTTAGCCAGCTGAGCTTTGGTGTAATAAGCGTGTTGTGCCACTTTACACATGTCAGATAGAAGATGTATAATTCAGCCTTTGAAAGTTGGAAGTCAAAATGGAAACATAGGAAAAACTATGAACTTGTAAATATCTGAAGGAATGCTGCTTAGGGAGTGAAAATCTGTCTGAGTTACCGAAAAGATGCAAAAATATTATCACAATATACAAGTCCTTAAAAGTACTCATACCAAGTGTTGTCCAGCTTTAGAAGGCACTGTCCATTATGCACGGTTAGCGCCAAGTGGACTGTGAACAGTAAAAGTCTGCAGGCCAAAATAACGCTTAAACTGGACCTGGATGTTGAGAGAAGTTTTAACCATCACATTCCTGGGCTAGGAAGAAGTGGAACAGTGAATAGCGGAGGCTATGACTTTTATAGAGGAAGGACTGTGGAAGGAAAAGGGGCGAGCACTGGAACATATAGAAGAATCGCTCCATTCATTCAACTCCATTCATCTTAATGGATTATTACTAGGGCTGGGACTGTAACAGGTTGATTATGCTTAATTAATTACAAAAAAATTAGCAGGTTAAAAAAATGAACACATTTATTTGCAGTTTGCATCCCAAACAATGCTGAACAATGCTTTGTCAGTACACGATCTACACTGATTACTGAAGGAATCGGGTGAAAGCGTGTTGCTAGGAATGATGAAAGGTAAATTTACTTAAAAAAAAACAAAAAAAACTACATGATGGAAGCTCTGATAAAAGCGTGGTTTTGTGCAATTTGTGCAAAAAAGAGTTTGCACTTCAACCCTATGGTACCATCTAAATGCAAAGCATGTTGCAGTGAGCACACAAACTGTTGTGCTGCGTTCCATTTGTACTGGGAAGTTGGAATTCCAGAATTCCGAGAGGGAAATTTCAACTGGAACGAACGGTGAAGTCGGAAAGTCGGAGAATCCTCTGAGTTGCCTGAGTTGACAATCAAAGATGGCTGCTTCGGGTGTAAAGGTTAGTGCTAGCGGAGTATGAGCAAGAGGTGTCGGCAGCCCGAACTAGCTTTGGGTTAGGATTTTCGGGGCAAATACAAAATATTATACGATTAAAATGTGATTAATCAAGATTAATTAATTACAAAGCCTCAAATTAATTCAATTTTTTTAAACTAAGTCCCACCCCTAGTTATTACAGATAAATTCAGTAAAGACTACTGATTAAAATCCTCCCAAATCTGGATTAGTAAGGATGCAAAGTTGGCTTTATAGAGGTCTGCAAATTTATATGTGATCTGGACACCAAGATATCTAAAGCTGTGTTGGACAACTTCAAAAAGGCAAGTTGTGTAGGGGATATTTCTTGGCAGCAGCGTTTATAGGAAACATCTCACTTTTGTTTCAGTTTAATTTGTATCCAGATATTTGGTTAAACATTTGAAGAATCATAAGGGCAGCGGGGACAGGGACTGGCAAACTAATTAGACTACAGGAAGTGCAGACTGAAAGATATTTGCCTTTCTTTTAGAGAGAAATGGAGGCTTGATTAAGAGTCTGTGGGAAGTGACCAGAATTAAATGATTCATTAATGATTCATAAACATATCAAGTAATAAGGGGCCAAGTTTTTGTGATCAGCCTCTCCAAATTCTCCACAGCTGCATAATCACTCAAAGGAATGTCAAGATTATCCAAAACAATATCAAGATAAGGAGTAAAGCCCTGATCCGGTGAATACAAGGACATGTAAAATTCCTTAAACACCTTATTGATTTCCATGGTCTTGTTAGTTCTATTGGAATTTGTTTGAATTTGTGCAATATGATGAGATGCAGCTGTCTGATGTAATTGATGTGCTAATAATTTGCTGGCCTCGTGTCCATGTTCGGAGCAGAAGTTCAGTAGTGCGGTCTGAAGCAGAAGCACCAAATTCTTCCTGTAGAGAAAGAAGCTCCGTATAAATCTCTGGGGTTTGAAAGGCAGCGTATATGTTATCAAGCTGAGAAATTTGTTGTGTCATCCTTTCCCCTCCTATACCCTGTACAGGAGGGGAAAGGTTTTGGATTGGCCAAATGTGAGACCTCAACACAATTAAAAATGTTGTGGCTGTGCATTATTGATACTCAAAAACCTCAATGTTGTAAAGCAGAACGGACCAGAATTTCTCCACAACCACGTCAGACATTTAAAGAGAAAATTACATCGGCAAATTATTGCTGATAAACACCGCATTCACACTGTAGGATTTCAGCCGTGTCAGACGAAGCAATCATGGGAAAAATTGGCCATTGTAGCCCAAAAAAAGGTAGTTGTACATCTCACAGTGAAAGAGGAACAAAGATTAAAGCTGGAACCATCTTGTGGCCAAAGACAGGCTGTGACAGATGTTAAAGATGGATTAATCATCTCAAGAGTGTGACGGCCTGTCACTGCCTCTATGATCTCTGTCAGCTAACCAACCAATAGGAATGCACCATGAAATGATGTGAACATCACTGTGTTCACACAGCACAGTAGCGAAATGACAGCTTCAAATACGAAAAGAGAAACGTGGAATTCAAATAAAGAAGAGAGACGTTTTATTTTTCTCGGTTTTATTTCTTTGACTTTCAAGCACGTGAACACCAATACAGCAAGTGCTAACTTTCAACTCGCTGGCGCATGAGGGTGAACGCCGATGACGCGAGGACACTGCGTTTAAAGACTGAAATATTCTTGGGTTTACTGTGGTAGCCAAGATTCAACATCTGTTCAATCACATGTAACATGCAGTAAATTGATTATCTACCAATTTACAAATAGTGAAAAAAGTGGCTTGCTTTAATCTTATAAGACTGCAAAAATCACACAAAGTGAACTAAGCCACAGATAGCTCTACAAGCGGCCAAATTACAAAGCAACCTCGTACTAACCACATGATTTTTTTATTTTTTTCTCATTTATGTTAAATAAATAACAGAACAGTGAAAATATGTCTATATTATTGTTCATCTGATAATGTATTTTCCAAATACTAAGACCCAATACAATCAGGTGATTTCTGAAAATGTGTTTTTAACAATAAAGATAAATAAGTAAATAAATAAATTCTATAGTATTTACCATGTAGTTTCTGCTAGTGATGCCTGAGCAGATTCTCACGAAGGACTGTATGTGTTCGATTTCCAGTCCTCACTGCCCATGAATGACCTTGTTGTTTGAAGTAGGAGAAACAAGCAGGTCTCACATTCAGCTGAAAGCTCATCTGTTAGCCACAGAAGTGGTCCTCATGATAAACAGGGGGAGAGGTGGTGGGGGAGGGAGCGTCTGAAATTGTTGTTTCATCAATAAATAATGGCAGAGCTCTGATGATCAGGCAGCGCCTCTGATCTATGATCAAACAGAAAGCACTGGTCTGCTCTCGGACTATAAATAAAGCCACATGGCATGCTCCGACACACAAGCTTGCACCAGCAAATGAAATAAGCACTTCTGGCACATAATACAATCAAAAAACTTAATAAACCTTTAAAATTCCAAGCGGGACCATTTTTCTTCATCATACATTCAATAGTTCTTGACTTTGGCATTTCAGACTCTGCTAAGTTGTTAAACATTTTGCTTTGCTGCTTAAAGTACTCACAAACACTCGTTTCCAGCTGGCTGATTTAGGGGCTTGAGCCAGATTTAAGGCATTCTGCACCGAAATGAAAGCTCTAACCCTTGTATTGCTCTTCACGCTTTGCTAGATCTCAATAAGTGTTCTCTAGACTGAAAATGTTTTTCACATTTTTTTTTCCTCTTTCTAATTTGAAAGGTGAAGATGCTGATCAAGAAATACAAGTTTGAATTAAATGCCAGGAATATGTTTCAAAAGCAAAATGATAGCAAATGACACATAGTTCAAAAACACTCTGAATCTGGTGAACCTGGTGACAAGACTGAAAATCACTGATCTGCTGTTGCCTTCTGGCCATTACGCAGAATTCCATTAAAATACTGAACATTTTTTAGACTGAAATCACTGCCTTTGCTCAGGAACATTTCACACAGGTTACAACTTAAGAGAGCCTCTGTAATTTGTCATTATTATAACATACATTTATTACTTCAAATTTTGAGCAATATTGGGAAGAATATGTGAACCCTGGGGATTTATGTTTTTCTTCAAAATGTCATGTGATTTTCATTGAAGTCAAAACAAAAGACAAACATGTAGCTGAAAACACACAAACTACTATATGATGATAATTTCTTGTCTATTTATTGAATAAACCCACTGAACAGTCGCAGTGCTGGAGGAAAAATAATCGCTGGTCAAACTCTCTTTGGCAGCAGTGAGAAGTCATTGCTTTGAGCAGCTCTGTATCAAACCATTCAGGATAATATTTTAGGCTTTTTCTCTTTGCATAACTGCTTCAGCTCAGACACATTTGTAGGATGTCTGGTGAGAACGTCTCTTGCATTGGGTGGAGAAAAGTGTCAGGTGTGATGAAAGAGTATCAGCAAGTATGAAAGTAATGTTGTACGGTTTAGAGACCGAGGCACTGAGGGAGAGACAGGAGGCAGAGTTGGAGGAAGCAGAGGTAAAATGTTGAGGTTCTCTTTGGAAGTGATGAGGATGGATAGGATCAGGGATGAGGACTTCAGAGGAGGCCAGACTGAGATGGTTTGGACATGCAGAGGAGGGATAGTGAATATATCAACAGAAGGATGATGAAGTTGGAATTCCCAAACAGCAGGCAAAGAGGAAGTTCAAGAGAAGATTTATGGATGTCGTGGAAGAGGACATAGTGTAAGAGAAGAGGATGCAGAGGATAAGGTTAGATGGAGATAATGGAGGTTAGATATAGATAAAGATTCACAAGAATTGAATAATGATGAGATAATGATTCACACCACTGTAACCCTTTCAGGAGGAGGACACCTTTCTGGAAATAATTCAAACAGCACCTCAGTGGGGTTACGGTGTTTGTTTTTCACAAAACAAAGACAAAAACAAAAAATATTACCAATCAAATAAGTACTCCCAGTTTCATATACTACACATGGAATGACCATCCTGATCATCCTGGCGTTTACTTGTACCTATCACCTGGATGCCACTGTGGGTTGTCCGCTGCTGCCCTCCAATATATATATATATATATTTATTTAACAGATATTCGTATATTCTTGTACAACATGCTGTATATGTTTGAACCTCTTCTCTCTCTGTCCTTCAACCTCACTGTCCTGTCTCCTTCCTCATTTCTTTCTTTGCCCAGCTGGTTAGCAGGATAGCTTCTTTCTTTTTCCATGTCTAGATATTACGAGATATTCATGAAAAGTCAATATTCACTTTTCTGTATGAACTGGCTCTCTTATGCATGACACTATAGACCCGTCACACAGCCACCATAGGCCACACTAAGCCAAATTTGTGATGGACTGTTTTCTTATCATGTTCATCCATGCACTCACCACAGATGTCCTTGTTTTGACCTGTTATTGAACGCCTTGTGGAAGAAAAGACCTGACTTTTTTCTGTATTAAATAGTACATTTGTCAAGAGACATCAACCATCAACCCACAGTGTGCCACATTTCTACAAAATGCCCATGGCTTAGCATTATAGGATTGGAAAGGACAAACTGCTGGTCTGGCTGGGCAAGAGAAAAGGAATTGGGCAATCCAGAGAAAGAGAATGGAATACACTTGCTTAAAGGTCGTCTATAAAAGGAGCAACAACCACAAGGCCATAGACTCATTTGTGCTCCAGCATAACAATCAATACATATTTCTTATAACTCTAGTGAGGCTTTAGATGCTGTCATAGAAATTTTAACAAATACTTTTATAGCAAAGCAAGATATGTGATTTTTTTTTTATTTTATTTATTCATTTATTTATTTATTTGCAGTTAGGCCTACATATAAAAATATCCATTCTAAGTTTATGATTATGGGGAGTTGACATGAACTATTTTCATTTCCTGTTTTGCCTGCACTTTGGTTGTTATATCTTTTTTTTCTGACAATATCTTGTTACAGAAAGTGTACTTTCTGGTACTGAAGTTAAGCAACTAAGTAAATACATTGTGCAAAGACAAAAATGTGACAGTTTTCCACCATCACTGCCTGACATAACTCATATCCAAAGAAAAGGAAAAAAGAATTGCTGTGTACAAAGAACAATTCCAACACTAACACCAAAATGTGAATTAAGCTCGCAGTTGAAGAAAAGCACAAACATGTACAACAGGACACGTCACACAGTTTCCCATTTTCATCCTCTGGAGATAACCTGAAGCTATGAATCTCTCATTTTATTTATTGTCTCTCTTCTCGGGTGTAAACAAGCAAATACAACAGAGACGTTTTAACCAAAAGGGGGTACATACATACATAGAGAAATACATACACACCAGTAAAAAGCTTGGACATAGCATCTCATTCAGTGGTTTTTCATTTTTATTACTTTCTATATTTAGTGAAGACATCACAACTTTGAAGCAAAACATATGGAATTATGTAGCAAACTAAAAAATGTGAAAGAACTATTTTATATTTTGGATTCCTCAAAGTAGCAACCATTTGCAGAATGAAGGCAAAAGGGCCAACAAGTGCTCGGCACCTCAGAACTCCTTCAGACTGTTGGAAAACCATTTCATGACGACCACATGAAGCTCATGGAGAGAATGACAATAGTGTGCAAAGCCATAATCAAAGCAAAGGGTGGCTATTTTGATGAATCTAAAATATAAAACACGGTTTGAGTTATTTCACACTTTTACTATTTACTACATAATTCCATGTGTTCATTCACAGTTTCGATGCCTTCAGTGAGAATCTACAATGTAAACAGTCATGAAAAAAAAACAAAAAACATAACGAAAAAACCATAAATAAAGCAAGAGAACTGGGCTGGCAACCGGAGGGTCGCCGGTTCAATCCCCGGCTGGTACCAACGATGTGGGCGAGTGGAGCACTGAACAAGTGCCTCCCCACGTCCACATCCATGGATGAGGTGCCCCTGAGCAAGGCACCTGAAACCCTCCACCCGCTCCCCAGGCGCCGCACCATGGCAGCCCGCCGCTCTGGCTACAGCAGCCCAGATGGGTCAAATGCAGAGGCTGAATTTCCCCTTGGGGATCAAAAATGGTAAAAATTAAAATAAAAAATAAATAAATGAGAAGGTATGTCCAAACTTTTGACGGGTTGTGTATGTTTTTTTTCTGCATATATCTGGTGGGTTCATCCCAAGATTGACTGAAAACCCTTTTTCTTTTATATGCAATTTGAACCTACAACAAATTAAAATTTTCTTGTGCATAGGTGAGACGGTGGGTGAATGTGTCCTTCAGCCCTCTGGACGGTCTGATCCAACAAGTCACTGAATTTAAATATCTTGGGGTGACCCTCGATCCAAATTCAAATTTTAAGAAGCACGTTAAGAATATGACTAAAGTCATTAAATTCAATCCTTTAAATTTTAAACATATTAGACACTGTCTCTCACTTGATGCAAGACAACTAGGCACCCAAGACACTCATCCATGCCATGATTTTGTCTTACATGTCCTACTGTGTCACCTGTTGGCCTCAGGCCGGGGTCAGTGTTCTAAGACCTCTTGGGTCTTTATATGAACAGACTCGAAAAGCTTTGCACTCCCACCATTGTAGGATTCTACAGAAATACTAGCTTTTGAGCTTTGAAAATTTTAGGTTATTTTGTAATGTGTCTTGTTTATAAAATCGTAAGTCTGTGAGAGAGTGTATCATTCCATTTCGCCGTACTGTTACTGGGCAATCGGCTTTTTCTGTAAAGGCTAATAATCAGTGGAACCTGATGATGTGAGGAGCTGTAACTCTCGAGAGTTTTCAAATCTAACTTGAAAAAACTGTTAAATATATACATATATATATATATATAAGTATATATGTGTGTATATATGTGTGTATATATATATTAGAATTAAACAATTGTCTGCCCCAGTGATTAAGTCTGTATGTGTATTTGTCTGTTTAGTGTGAAGAAAGCAACTTGTAGTGTTATAGTTTCTGTTTTTTATTATTGTATTATATATCCATTTTTGTAACTTGTCAAGGGACTGCAAATACGAATTAGCTTATGCTACAATCTGGTAGAGCACATCAAATGGTGACATTTATCTTTGAGCTGTACATTGTCCCTTTTTAAATAAAGTTTATTATTAATATTAACAAACTTTCTTGGTATGATTCTGTCAGAGGACTAAAATATAGCAACAGAGGAGCACGAAAAGACAAAGACAAAAGACGTAGGATGTAGTGTGTGTTGTTTGATGATGTACTGGTGTTAGTGTAGTGTGGTGGATGTAAATAAGTGAATGGTGGTTGTGTGGATATGTTGTGATGTTGGAAAACAGTGGAAGAAGAAAGTGGTAGGTTGAAAAAGAGGGTGGAACCTAGGGGCCTCACACCACCACCCTGGACATCCCTCCTTCAGGCGAGTCCAGTTCAGAGAGCCTCAGGACCCTAACCCTGACCAAATGTGAAGATTAGGCTGTTTCCAGCTCCCTGATCTGAAAACATAACAGTGAGTGAGTGCTACCAAACCCTGTATTGTGGACTCCAAGTAAGTGATAGTATATGTGAATGCATTAAAACATGACATGTAACTTTTTGTCATCAATTTTTATCATGGAAAGAAACACAAAGTCCAGTTGACTGGAAAAAAGGTCAACTATCATGCTAACTATGTATGCCACCCACGGGCTTCTTGCTTTTTTATGGATCTCCTTATGAGGCTTAATTCTGACAAATTATTTTCTTCTATTTTTTTCCCCAGGAAAACAAGATTAATCATTATATCCACTGCTGTTGCCACAATTATGCTGCCATGGAAGCAGAAAAGGTGACTAGAGGAAATCACTGAATTACTGAGCTGTACATTCGCACAGAATTACAAGGACCTCTATGTTTGCTGAGGGTAGGGCAAGTAATTTGCAGTGGTACATTTGTACCAGAATAGAATAGAATAGACTTTTATTACCATTTGCACAGGCACCAGACAGTACATGTACATTGGAATTCTTGCGCTTTCTCCCCAAGTCAGACAGGTCAGAAATACACATAAATAAGAAGATAAAAAAGAAATAAAAGCAGTAACAAGAAAGATGCAATGGCAAAAAAAATAGAATAAAATAATAACAATAACAACAATGTACATACAATACAATGCTATTTCAATCTGGTGTAATTTAAATTTAAATTTTACAGGTAGAGAAAGCTACTTATTGCACATTTTTAATTGCACCAGATCAATATGACAGAAGTCCTCTGTAATTAGAACAGATTACTTCAAATTCTTGCAGAGCCTCTCCGACATAAAGATGGGCAGAGGTTCACTTTTGCTTCTAAAGACTGGAACAATTTCAGAAAAATCTTCCTCCATGTAAAAGATCCCACAATCGACAGCACAAAATAATGTCAAAAGATTAAGTGAATAAGGAGGAGTGTGCGCACAGAAACAAGGTCAAAAACCAAAACTCGATGTACATGGTTTCCGTACCCTCGGGTTCAGAAGCACAACTGTCTGTTACCACGGCTGTAAATATTGTTGCCTCATCTCCCGGCTTCTGTTACAAAATAAATTATGAACAGTAACCAAACTTTGGAACTTTAGTAATACAGCCTAATATCAGCCAAACTCAAACGCGAAATATGACTTACTAATCCAACAGCAGCAAGGCTAAGGTGCTACGCAACTAACAGCTCTCCGATCTCAGCTCATGCCAGCGAGTTTATGCCAGTCCAGTATTGACTCATTTAAGTTGCTTGCCTTTCTATAAATTTGCTTACAAATATCAGCAATTCATTTTATTAGTTTTAGTTTCTGCAGTTGTGGTTTGAGACACATCAGTGATAAAAATGGGAAAGATGCGGAGAAGCATCTTATTGTGTGTTAGCAATGCCGGTAATATGGTCAGACTCCAACTTCTACATAGTCCTCATATAGTTTAACAGCGTGCACCCAGGCTTTGGCACGATCCACATATGCAGTCATCTTCATGTATAAATAATGAGACATGATGTTCTATATTGACTGGACGGCAGAGGGAAAAAAAACTGATCAAATTCATTTTAAATGTATGAAGCCCAAAACATTTAGAGCACCTTGTCTGAGATAGCCTGTTTGTTTCATGAATCAGAAACTGTACGCAACACATTCCTTACTATCTAAGGCATAATCTAATCCAGGTTTTTCAATCCAAAATATGAGGAATAAATTATCTGTTTTTCATTTTCACAAAAAAACGTTTAACGAATTGATATAGACCTTATTATTTAAGACATAGTTTAATCCAGGTTTTAACAATTTACGTGTGATGGTTTTTGATGTGGGTCTGTTATAAAATGGTGTTATCGCTCTAAAATGCGGTGGAAGAGCCCTTTAATCTTCTAGCGAATCGGAAGCTGTGAATCGAAAATTAACTTTAGTGTCGTCAAAAGCTCTTCATGTGGCTCTGCCAGCCAGCCTAGGAAGAATGAATATAACAGGACCACGATTTATTTGAAAAGAGAGAACTGTTACCCAAAACGAGCACTTGATTAAGTAAATCGAGAAGATTTTTTTTTTTTTTTTAAAAAAACAAACAAACAAGCTGATGATTTAGGAAAATGAGGGAAGAATTCACTTAAAAAGTGCACGATGTAGGAAAACGAGCTCACGTTTTCACAAATCGAGCTCACATTTTTTGATTCATTTAAGATATTTCTCATCATGGGAATAAAATATGAGTATGAGATTTTTAAATAATTGCATTCTGTTTTAATTTCCATTCTACACAGCATCACAGTGTTTTTGGAATTGGGCTTGTATCTCCTCATTAAAGATTTATTGTATCTGAAAAGCTTACTTGTTATGTATTCTTTGAGTTACACTGTGTTTCAAATAGCAGATTTCATCTCCATAGTCTCTTATATATCTAGGCGGGGACTCATTGTTGGCCACTTAACAGAGAGAACACAGCTTGAATGAGAGGAAGAATGAAAATGAATAAATAAATAGAAAATTTAAAAATACAAAAAGAGAGTATAGAGGTAAATACTAAAACGGTCTAACTCAGAACTCCTGCTTTTAAGTCTAGCAACATGCTCATCATGTGTTCACTCCAGGAAAATATTTGCTGCTGTGAGAGACTAATCCTGCTGCAGGTGTGTTAGGGATATAAAGGACACATTTTGAATATGGAGCTTTGACAAAGCTGCTGAAGCCTTAAAATAGAGAATAGGTTGGCTCTACTTGGTTCACTGTGCGGGATGTGATACAGGATGAAACAACTTCTTCAAGGTTGCCAGAGGCTTTGTAGATCTTGTGATGTGCCTTATCCACAATCCATACTGTCTTTTACAAACTTAATTTGCCCAGTTTCCTCTTTGCACCAAATCCTGGAGGTATCTTCAGAGTTATTACACTAGACATTTTTGATAATGTTACTTAAAGCTTAAGGATGACATGATACAGTGGCATGCAAGTGTTTGAACCCCTTGGAGTTATATTGTTTTCTGCATTAATTTCCCTAAAGCAATGTGTTTGAGCTGAAGCAACAGAAACAATTATAATTTCTTAGAGAACAAACTCCATTTCAGACACCAGTGACTTCAAGTTACAACCAAAGCTGATTGAAATCGGCAGTTTGTATGCTCAGAGTACAATTCATTCAAGTGAGTTTGAAGATGTGTTTTTTGAGCTACTTTGACAAAAGCTACTCCAACCAAGACAAGTCCCAAAGCACAAAACAGAATCCTCATTCAGGTAAAGAAGAACCCAACAATGTCAGCTAAATGCTGAAGACATTATTGGAACAAAAAGAAAAAAAAAAGCTGACTTGTGAACTGTGTCTGTTCACAAGTCTATCTATAGTAATGGAGTCACTGAGCTGGCAGAGTGTCCATTACAAAACACCTCAGAGGAAACTGCTGCTCTACAAACACACAATGCTACTATAAGTTTGCCAAAAGCACTTTGACAGTCGTTATCGTCAATTGTTAAGAGTCTTCAGCACTGTGCATGGCATCAATCAAACATAGCTCGCTAACATCTAAACATGAGCCTTAACACCATAGAGATTCTGAGGAGTTACATCAACTGAGCTGTTCACATCCTACAAGACATCCCATAAATTGTCTGATCTAAGGAAGTTCCACAAGAGGAACGGCCAAAACTTCATCCTGAAAGTTGTGCAGGTCTGATCTCGAGCTACTGGAAGGATTTAGTCATTGCTGCTACTAAAATCAGTGTTTCACTTAATTTTTCTAATAGCCCTGTTTAATGGGTGTGCTCAGATTATACTGCATTGTTAGAATGTTTTAAATTGTTGAAAATGACAGAGTGCATATTTGTGTTTTCTGAATTCTGTGATAGAGGCAACATTGCTACTACTAAGTTTAGGTTAAAAGACCTTATAAAAAGAACAGATCGCTTCTCCAGTTTGTCGTATTTTACTATACAGTTTTTACAATAGCAGCAGTGTGTAACTGAGCTCTAGTTGACATCTGCACATCTGCTATTATCATTTTTTTTTTTTATTCTTGCTTTTGCCCTCATCTTGTCTTTAATTTGATAGCTGCTTCTTTTCAGATTGCTGTTCATCAGAGGGAAGGTTGACATTCTTGACCTTTTAGATTCGTTCACACTGCCATGCAATGCACATGAAGGGAATTTGTGCCGTTTTCCTTTGTCTTCATGGTATCTTTGTTTCAAATTTTACTGTATCGTTTGAAGAAAAAAATACAGGTAAGATTGCTGACTTAATGAAAGTTAGTTATATCTATTTTATTACTGTCGTGTTAGAAAGTTGGAGGTGCATATACTATGCTAAATTAAAAACATTGTCAAAACCATATTTTGATTACATTTGTGAAATGAGGATTGCTGTAAAATTGTGTTTTAATGTTGTTGTTCTCCCTCACTGTAAGGAAACTGGATGGTACACTTTTTTTTGAAAAACAATAGTATAAAGATTAGCCTGCCTCACACTCAGATTCAACTGCAATGCATACCTACAGATCACAGCAGACTGACTCATGTGGCAGTACAAAGCCTCCCTACAGAGAGCAGAAGTCTTTCTTGTTTTCAAAGAAGAAAAGAAAGCAAGTTAAAAGAAAGTGCACTTTTTTTGAAAAGTGAGCAGAGCAACAACTAAGTTCAGGTGTTCAAGTTTAGCCCAATATCCGTACTTTTGAGTGACTTAAATTAAAGGTTTCAATCTCATATCATATGATATAAATTTTTAAAACAACCTGCGGTAAAGAGAGCCAACTTTGGGCCAATATTTAACAGATTTCCACCTAGCAAGGCATGTATAATATCAACTGATTCAGTACAATCTGGAGTTTCTGCTTTATGGTGGCTCTAAAACTAACAGGACAGTATTTGATTGGGTTATATGAACATTATCACCTCAAACGAGATAATTGTCAATGCAATTTAGACATTTCAAAATTATTCTGCAAATAAATTATTATGCGGAACCGTACATGCCAGTCATATGTTTTATGTTCATAGGGAGAATTGTCCTTGTAGCAGACAGAGAGGGAGATGATGATGATGCTGGTAAAAGCAAATGATCCAGGAAGACTTTTATCAACACATGCACATATTCACACCTGCACACAGATGCACAGTCTGCACACGCACGTACACATGCACACGCACACGCATGCATACACATTCACTCAGCTGTGGTCAGCTTGCACACACATTTATAGTTGCTTTGACAGTTTCTCAACAACTAGTTTCAAATTACATCTCTTAAAAGTCCCAACTTGGAAACGTTCGTGGAAATGGCTCATAGACAAGAAACGTTCTTAGTAACCTGGAGAGTTTACAAGCTGATATTTGTTTACTACAGGAAACACGCCTCTCTGATTTGGTTCATAACAAATTCATATCATCATTATAATCACTCATTTTCAGCATACTAAAACTAAAGCTCAAAAACAGAGAGGGGTTAGCATCCTGATAAACAAAAGAATCGGATTCATCCTCAATAAAACAATCACAGACCCGGAAGGATGATTTATCATCTTAAATATATCAATTAACAGCCAACAACAACTGGAAATGTATATGGCACCAACAGAGATGATTCATCGCACTTTCAGAATTTTTATTCCAAATACTTCCAACTGTCCAGTGATAATAGTTGATTTTAATACAGTACTCAATCCATCAATGGACAGATCCACTCATACAAGCAATAAACACATTTGGTAATCCCTAGATACAATAAAACATCTCATGAGTGATTTTGGTCTTGCTGATTGTTGGCAGAGAGCCAGAGAACATTCTTCTCACCAGTCCATTGATTCTTCTAATAACTGGCTCCTATCAGAGCTCTACAAGTTAAAAATTCATTCAATCATAATTATTGAGCATGCAGTGACTTTTACTTGAACTCAACCAAACTTATAAGCATACCACTAGATTTTACTTTTAATTCATTTTTAATACATCTCCTCTTTATGACCCCTTCCTAGAAATAAATGAATCTCCAAAATCATCATCTACATTACTCTGGTAAACAGGTAAGGCAGTTTTACGAGGCAAAATCATATCCTACTCTGTTTGTAAAAAGAAGAAAAGCAGGAAGAACTTATACTAGAACAAATAAGAAACCAACTTGAAACATCAAATGCAAATAATCCAAAGGAAGAAACTCAGAGGGAATTAAGAAAATATCAGGTACAGTTAACCAAAAAAAGAAAGAAATCTTAATTCATAGACTTCGAAAAAAAACATTTCACCATGACAATAAATCTGGAAAATATTTAGCCAATCAAATCAAATGAAACAAAGACAATGCAATGATTCCCACTATTAAGGACTCAACAGGAAAACCTACAGATTCACCACATTCACACAGAGATTTCTTTGAGAAACTATGCTCATCTGACAATAGCCCAGGACAGGATACCATTGATGCATTTTCTGATAAAATTTAACTCCCTCAATTCAGTACAGAAAAAAACTGACAGAGTGGATGGACCACTCACAGAGAACAAACATATTTACTGTGCTTAATTGCATGCTAAATAACAACTCACCAGGGCCTGATGGCTTCCCTGCTGAATTCTACAAAAATGTTTGTCGCATCATATCGCCACTTCATCAGAGCAATAACTGAAATAAAACAAAAACTCAAAATTGCCATTCCATATGAATACAGCGGTATTTTCACTTCTCTCCAAACCAAACAAAGAACCAACACTTCCATCAAATTACCACCCTATTTCTCTTATTAATGTAGACCTTAAAATTGTCAGAAAAGCTTTAAAACTTTAGCGCACAGAATTGAAAAAGTCACCATCATCCATCCAGACCAAACTGGCGTTATTAAAGAAAAACAATCCGCCAGCAACACACGCAATTTCAGTATACACGGGCTCAGCCAGGTGAGTCAGACATCGCCTGGTTGGACATTGAAAACACACTTTGTAAAGAACTGCAGATCTCAGATATCCCATTTCTGACTCAACTTTCAATTTGACGCCATCCATTTTTCAAAACAATGACAATAGCCTCGACTCTGACCACCTGGTGGAAATTCTATAAAATCACAAACTCAGTTTTTGCTATTTCAAATTTTACTCCAATCTGGAACAAGCCAAACTTTACACATATTGGCTGAAAAGGGTATTACTCATCTTAAACACATCTTTCAGTCCAATAGTCTTGTTTCATTTTCCTATCTGATCCAGGTGTATGGCATCAGGAAATATCAGTTCTTGGAAAATTTACAACTGAAATCATCAGTCCAAGTTAAATTTCTATTAGAATGAGAATGATCAACCCACATCTTCCTCCTGCAGCAACAGTTTTAATGATTAATATCTCTTCCACCAAAAAAAAAAAAGCCTCTCCAAAATATACAAAATGAACGTTATCTCAGATAAAACTATGTATCTCCCATTTATAAAATGGGGAAAAGGTCTCTCTATTACCCCTGACTGAGAATTTTGGACTCAGATCATGTAAAAATATTTATTTCATGACTAAAAATGTAAACTTACTAACCATTCAATATAAAACACATTGCACTGGACACAGCGTGGCCAAAATGGGTTGTTCATCATAGATTTGTCCAGACACAAAATGCTCACAAAACATCCCTGACACACATATTCATGCAAATTGCACTTCCATTAAACGTTTTTGGAAAAAAAAGTAATTGGTACATTATCTGGTTTCTTGGGCTGCCTCATCCCATTATTACCATCATTCTGCCTGCTGGGAGATTTATCAGAATGTTATCTGGATACAACTAAGAATAAACTTTTCCTCACTGCCCCAACTATCGCCAGGAAAACCATCTTCATGAGCTGGAAATCAAGGAACACTCATGAATTTATCAAATTGGAAAAACCTGCAATCAGACCAAATTTCTTTAGCTGGACTCTCATCTCCTTCCACTGACACCACGGAACCACAATCTGTCTCCTCAGCTCTCATTGATGTTTTGATCTGATACACCTGACTCTATGTTGATATAAATAATACAAATCCTTCGCATTTAAGGTAGTATTTAGGACTTATTATTCTTTCATCATATTTTTTTTTCTTTGTCTGTGAGCAAATCTTCCACAATAATATTGACACTTATACCCACACAGGACTTGTATATATGCACATACTACCTCTGCTAATAATATTTATATTGTTTGATTTGTTGTTTACCCAGAATTAATTAACTCTCCTCCTACTTAATTGCTCAGCATGCACTCCTCCCCATTAGATTAGCAGGAAGAAACCCAGCCTCCAGTATGATCCCGGTACCTCCATCACCACATGCATGCAGTTTGTTTGGCTGTTCACTTTTCTTTAAACGAAGGGTGGCCCTCCTGCTCTGTATTGGGGCTGTGGAGCTGAACACCCCTAGATGGTGATGGGTCAATCAGGGTGGAGGACGCCCTAGTTCTCAGGGCATTCCTGTGCATCTTGACTGGCTCTGTGGCTGTGGGCCCTGTCTCTTTTGGGGACGGGGCAGTGTCCTTTGGAGAGAACTCCGTCCAGCGTTGAACAGAGTTAGGGATCCTGCATGGCGGCGTGGATGGAAATCTTTGCTGTCTGCGGTGTCCTCCCACTGCAGCTGGCAGTCATAGTCCTGGTTGTGCTGGTTCTCATGGGTTGTCTCTCCTTCACTGGCTGCTTGGGGGTTGGGCCCATGCGTGCATTGGTGTCAAGGTTGGTGTGTGTGTGTTTGTTGAGGGGGCTATCCTGGCTACCTTTCCTAGATTCTGGGCTAGTCCTTCCTGTTGCTCCTGAGGTTCTGTGTGTGTGTAAGACCAACAACAGCAAACAATTGGAATATTCTTAGACCTGAAGAATGCATTCAACACCATAAATCACAATATTTTAGTTAATAAACTTGAACATTACGGCATTAGAGGCAATGTGTTGAAGAAGAATTATCTTTGTGACAGGACGCAGTTTGCCGAGATGGGTGATTACTATCTTTCATGTTTGAACATTACTTGTGGCCTCCCTCAGGGCTCAATATTGGGCCCTGAGTTGTTTACAGTATTTTGTACATTAATGATTTGTGTATGGTCTCAGAAACATTGAAGTGTATGTTATTTGCTGATAATACGAACATTTTTTGGTGAGGTGGTAATTTGCAATTGTTAGTACAGAGGATTAATACAGACGTAAGAAGAAAAAAAGTTTGGTTTGATAGAAATAAATTATCATTAATTTGAGCAAAACAAAGTTAGTTATTTTTGGGTATGTTAGAACTAAACCACAATTACATTTAGATGAGTTTAAAATTGAAAGGGTGAATGAAATTAATTTTCTGGAAGTAATAATTGATGAACAAATATGCTGGAATGTCTATATCAATATATGAAATATATGTGTGTGTGTACACATATATAGATATATATAGGCTTATGTGTACTTATAAATAATTATATATAGAATTTGTGTATATATGTAAGAAGGTGTAGGTGTATATATGGTAGGAATGCACAAATAAAAAAAATATATTTTATAATAGTAATATGTCAATGGTAATTTTAAAATTGTAATTTATATAGACTAAACAAGGAAAATTATTATTCTTTGAGTCTTATTAAACTTGTATAATTTAGAATAAGCAAGCAGAATAACTTAGTTTGGAGAAGGGTTGAGATTAAATAAATTGTACTTCTTTCCACTCCTTTTTAAGAAAATATGTAAATTATAACAGGATTGTTTTACTTTTATTGGAGTTTTTTTTTGTTTAAACTGAAATAAACTGTTTGAAAGTGTGGTAATAGCGTGTGTGTTGTTTGCGTATGCTGTGCCTTATGAGCTCTACGGCCCCTAAACACTGCATTATTTTGGGCTGTCACACTAAAGATCACTGTTGTGAAAGAACTGTGTTAAAACTTTTGTCAAAACTGATTGTCCTGTGTGCGAAAATGAGAGTATTTTACGACGACGACGTTCATACTGACTAACTCCGACCAATGACCCCCTGATATAAGTTTTGGACGGTGTCAGAAATCCTTCAACTCTGTCTACTTACTAGGCAATTAAAACGCAACTTGAAATTATATTAATTAATACAATTCCAAAGAAAAATATGAACCTCAGTTTTGCCTCTTCTCCCTAACCATGACTGCGACCACATTCTTCTCTTTTGCTGCTTTTGAAAATTTACTTAGTTTATTGTCATCACATGTTCATTTAGTGGCAGCACATACTGATGACGCGTTTCTATATACACCCACATCTCTGCATCAGTCATAGCCTACAGTTCAAGAGGGCATTGTTGACATTTTACCCAAGATTGAGCGAATGTAAATCGTAACTGGGCAGTGTAGGAGTCCTCACATGTTAATGTGTTTGCAGTGAACAATTTGACATGGTTAAGAAATAAATATGCTGTTTCAACATCTAAGGTTGTTCACAGATCTTTTTTTTTTTTAAGGATGCATGCCACCTGCTATATGTTCATAATTTGGGATGGATGAAGCTGACCACTGAGGCAATGAAGTGAGGCCGACATCTCAAAGTACAAATAGAAGCCTTAGTGAAATAATATTTCAAAGCTGGATTAACGCTTAAGTGTCCCAAACACAGAACACTTAACACTCTCATGTGTAGCTGTTTGACTACAAAGCAAACCAATGGTGGTACATTTTCAGTTGAAAAAGTCAATATAAGAGGATGATTATATTAAAAGTCAACTAAGTGGACACTTATAGGAGATATTTTTCATCTTAACATGTCAAATTCAGTTATATGGCTACAGCTCCAGTGAGTTAGGGACACTGCACTTGCCACAGTATGTTTAAGCCCATCTAAATGTCCTTATTGCTTTAGAAGAAATAAACTTGCCTTGCCTTATTGCTTTAAACCTCAGTCTGGACATATTAGATGTGATCCACTTCTGGGGATAGTACCAAGAAAATCTGTGTGAATCTCTTGGAACTAACTGGTTTCCTACACCAATAAGCCATGAAAGTGTTCATATCGCCATCCGTGTCACAATAATACACATACATAATGTACTTATACACTTACATTTTTATACTTTTATTGAACCTGCCTATGAAACACTCACATTGACTTCAGCATGCTATTTCACAGTCTCTGGATCAGACCTAAGTAACATTCACACCCCTACAAAAGGTTAATTAGAGTGAACAAATGTAAATCACCATGCTTCCATCACTCTAAGTCAACACTGCAATGTAAATGTGTGACTGTCTTTAATCAATCAAAGAAGCTCTGAACCCCCCCACCCCCACTCCCTGCCAAGTGTTTAAACTACTAACTCCAATTAGCTTTTGTTAAAGTTATGTCTATTGATTCACTTATATGCTTCCAGCACCATAAATGTGTTCTATGGAGACAAGAGAAATTATAGAGGTAAATTATCATCTTAAGCGCATTGGACCTCATTCACAAACAGTGTGTACTCACAAATCTGTGCTTAAACTGTGTACAAATTCGGGATTCATTAATATTCTCTTACCCAGATTTGTTCTTACTCTGTGAACAAATTTAGAACTTCCTCAGACCATACGTACGCACAAATGAGGAAAGCCAAAGTGACTCAGAAAAAGCAAATACAGAGCTCCTAAGTGCATGCAGTGCATATAAAACCACACTCATTAAAAAGAGATTTCACTTCCTTTTTTTTTTTTTTATATAATCAAAATCATTTTTAAGGAAAATGATGAACTGCTTATCAACCATTTCCAATTGTCAATGGTGTGTACTGCAGCTATGGGATTCTCTGGAGCATCTAAATTATCTGAGACGTCATTCTCATACCTCATGTAAGTCCTGTCCACGCTCGGTTTCCATGGCGACAGGTAGATACATTACAGAGAAATAGCAGACCAGGCTGAGATTTCACAACTCTCTCTGAGCCAGGTCATCCCTTGCGCATCAGAGCTAAAGCTGAAGATCTGAAGTGAGGTGTAGATATTCATGAATGAGGCCCATTGTGTTTGTTGGTAATTATGACTTACATAAATATCAGATCCCATTTTTTTGGCAAATTAATGATGGAAACCAGCTAATTCCAAAGGATTCACACACATTTTCTCATCAGTGTATTCCACACAAAATGAATTAATCTACAGCACCTCTTCTGCAGATCTTCTATACACTTCGTTCAGTGATTGAAGAAGTGTAGAGTTCATTTTTTTTGCATCTTAAGTCCAGTCAGCTATCCCATAACTTATGAGGTTCAAATAAAGCTCAATTAGGTTGTCCAGATCCTTTGCTCTTTTATGTTAATAGTACATTCAGAAAAAGGCAAAAGTAAGCTATGCTCTTAGCTGACACATTTCTGCATGAGATCACGCATATATCCCAAAGGAGGAGCTGATAAATGTCACAACCATACTGCCTTGGTACTCTGCTGGGCTCTTCAACCCAGCGGGCTTTCAGCATACAATAAATGAAACAGCTGCATCAAATATTAACCCTAATCATCAAATAATGATTGTTTTTTGTTTGTTTTTTTCCTTATCAGTGTGTGTTGAAGCCACCATCCAGGATTATTCTCATGAGTTATTGTTTTGCTGTGGGGGTTAGCTTCAAGAGCTTGTGCATACAGCGACACACCGTCATGACCTCATAGTGACTCCTTTTAGAATCTGTCTTCTGCCAGTTAACACAAGTAAATTCTTTTTGAAGGGCATACAGAGTTCCCTTTTTAAAATGCAGCACATTACTGTGTGTTGGCACGTGAGCCCAGCACTCGCTGGCACAGACCCAGTATTGTACCAGACTTGGGGCCTGGATGTCTGGGTTGCTATGATGCTTGAATGCTGAGTTTGTAAAGAGGTTGCAAAGACGTGTCTGAATCCTTTTTTATCTTCTGTTGTTGTGAAGATAAGTATTTAAATGTAGACTCTTCCTGTGACTTGTATTTAGAATAGTTGAAATAATTTTCAAGAAGAGAGAAATCCTATGCAGATTCAGATCCAAATAACAGTACTGATTGTAGGAGTGTGATGACACAATATCAATATGGCGAACTATCACGATATTTAACCTTATGATAGATTATTGCTGTGCTCTTGCCACGTATCCCTTTTTTCCTTAAATCATTAATATCATTCAAATGCTAAATATTTGTTTTTATGTTTCTATTTAATAGATTTGATCTACTTTAGACAATGTGTGTCAGACAATGAAAAAAAATGCTGTTTACAGTTATGTTGTACTAAAATAGCATCACTATTTTTGCACTATTGTTGTTTGGACTCTGGTTAAAATTTGCTGCAAAATATAAACTATGAAATTTATTTTTTGTTTTTTTTGTTTCACCCCTAAACACATAGATATATCATAGGTAATTAAGAGCAATATATCAATAGTCACAGTATCACTATATTGAGATATTATCGTGATCGTGAGCCATGTATTGCGTATTGTATCGTATCATGAGGAATCCTGAGATTCCCAGCTTTCATTGATTGTGCTGCGTGAAAAGTTTAAAATAATATTCGAACTGCAGATGCAGTCATAACATCTAACAAAGGCTTTCAATAGAGTTGTCCATCAATTCCTATTAAACTCTGTGGTGAGGGCACATTGTTTTATCAATGGTTATACCTCAAGGTTAAGTCCTACATCCTATTCTTTTCATGTTGTATGTTAAAAGCATGTGTGATTGGTTGGTGCACTCATAGCAAGCATGCTGATAACATTTTCCTGTATTCCTCTGCTCCTTCCATAGAGACAGCATTCACTAATCTACAGTCAGATTACAACTTAGTGCAACAGTCCCTTATTGACTTAAAATTGCTTTTAAATGCAAGCAAAACTCAAGCCATTTTCCATTACTAATATTGAAAGTGCCTTGGAACTTGGCAAGGCAGAAACCTGAATTTCAAACTCCACAATGAAACTATGTGCAAAAAAATTCAAATACATTCTGGGATTTTTAAACAGCCTGAAATCCTTTTTTTTTTCTTCCCTGCCCACAAACATCTATGTCTGTGTCACAGCTCGACTATAGTGATATTATCTTTGGATTTGCTTGTCATTCAGTTTTGGTCAGTCTTTATCATTCTGCACAGAGATGTACCATAAATTCTGCTTCCAGAACTCATCACTGAGTTAGCTGGTTGGACTTCCATTTCCATTAGTAGATTGAGGCATGGGCATATCTTAATTTACAAGACCCTGCAAGACAGGTTACCTGATTACAATAGTTCCACACTTGTTTTAGAAAATGGCACACATAATTTGAGACCCAGAAATCGGCTCTGTTTTAAGGTTCCACCTTTGCGGACTGAGATTGGGAAATATTTGCATAAACAGGGCTCTAGAATAACTTTCTGCACTGGTTGCACATGTGCGCCTAACTTTTTTTCTTAGGTGCACCAGCACAAAATTTAGGTGCACCCACATTTTCAACAGCATCACTTTTAACACCACAGTTTTACAGGCTCAGTTTGTTTGTTTTTTTTTTTGCTTTTTTAAATCGCTGTCCATGAAGGCAATATTGACTTGTCAATGATTTACTAAAAACCTGGTTCCTTATTTGAAGCATAATTCTACAAGAAAGGTAACTTACTGAAAAAGTATTGGGACTTGAAGTGCTTCACTGAGCTGAAATTTAAATTTAAAATATCTCAAGATTAAATAAAATAGAAATAAAATCTAAACTAAAAATGCAAGCATTTTAAAGGCTTCAAACTGAGCAACTCATGACTCAGTGTCTTGTGGACTATCCTCCTATTGCAGTTGCATTCCCCTCTGATGGCCAACTCCTGTAGTTTGACCTTCTTGATCTTTGGTCTTGGCTAAATCAGCTTGCCACACTCTCTAGCATCAAAGGAAGTTCAACAAACTCTGAGGCAATATACAAATTTCAAATGATAACTTCTAAATCATGTTGATTATCCGATGACTTTGTGGTGAATGGAAAAGAAAAAAAAAGGCGACGTATAGGCTATGTGCATGCTTAAAAAACAGACGCCAACTCATATTGCCCCCTTATGAGTCGTCCACTTTTCTCTCAGTTCTGCTTCATTCAAGTTATAATAATACAATAGAGTATATAGAGTATGTTCACTATTCCCATCTTTACTATGAAAACTGGCATTAGAAAATCAAGACTAAAATTATTTTTTTCATTCATTCAACCTTTATTTAACCAGGATAAAAAGCTCCTTGAGATCAAAGATCTCTTTTACAAGAGTGCCCTGACAAATACAGACAAATCCACGGTGTTTTGTGTGCAGTACGGACATACTGTGGATCATATCTCTGATACACAAAATTAAGCTCAGTTTCTTTTTTCTTTTCTTTTGGTAGGAGGTTGTACACAAAAAAGACGTAATGCTCTTTTAAAGGATTGTCAGGGTGTCACAAGTAGAAGTCATGGCTGGTTTGACTGCAATAAACTTTCTATTCAGATCATCAACATACTTTACTGACGCAAAATGCAGCATTTCATCGTTCAGACCTCTCCAAAATGATTGTTATATGATCAGCTTTGGGACTGAGCCAAACCCGTTTCAGCTTCATGAAGAGGAGGCAAAGTAACTCTGATATGCTGAAGAAAACTGCTCCTGACCAGGTTTAGTTCAGAGTCTGTTACCATGGTAACAGAATGAGAACGAAAATGAGAATGACTTACCTCAGTTTCTGAAACCACCTCAACTGAACCCTCTGGATCAGAGAGTTCCGGTTCAACATACTCAGAGTTTTCACATAACCCGCTTTTTGAAATGGACCCCAGGACACACGTCCAGTCCATCACAGGGCCACATAGACAAACACCCACTGACAATCTCACTCATGACTAATTCAGAAACACCAGTTAGCATAACATGCATGTCTTTGGACTGTGAGAGGAAGACGGCTGCCCCCATTGAAAAGACCACTATCCAAACCAGGGACCAGGGACCGCGCTCAACATGCGACGCTATCAAAATACAAATGTCATCAAATAAGTTATTGGTTATGGTTATAAGTTATTTTCTTTACTTTGAACAATGATTAAAACATTTTGGGTTTCTTTTTAGCAGCATATTAAACAACAAGCTAACAAAATTTTGCACCCCTCTCTGTCCAGAGCTTTGGAGATAGGAGGGGCAGAAGACACGTCACTCCGTCACTACGTCACTCCGTCACCAGCTACGTTGTTTTGTTGACATCGCCATGGTGAGCTTAGTAGAAAAGACAGGGGACAGAGCTGGCTGCACCAGTGCAACCACAGGTTTTTCTTTGTTGCATCATTGAGAAATTTGGTCGCACTGTAGTTCCCTGATCAAGGTCCTTGGTCATGGAACGATTTACAGTCTCTTCTGAACCTGGACTCAAGGTGAAACTTCCTGAAATTAGAAAGACAACTTGCTCCTGTTTGCCAAATATTGACTCTTATCACCTTCCTGGCCAGATCACTAGTGTGTTCTTTTGTTTATTTTATTTCATTTGGGTTTTTTTTTGTTTGTTTGTTTTATCTGGGTAAATAAATAAGTACATATAGCCGGGGTTTGGTGACGTCATAGCAGTGTTTATGGATGAAGTATAGTTTTCTGCCATAATGGCTCTGGCGAGACACACAAGGATGTGCAAACACCCTATAGTGCACTCTTCAGTTAGGTCTATAATTAGATACAAGAATAAACATCCATCCATCCATCCATTATCTATACCCGCTATTTCCTGTTCAGGGTCACGGGGGTCTGCTGGAGCCTATCCC
>JBAMYA010048329.1:0-34216 GCA_037176975.1 Arrhamphus sclerolepis
TGTGAATGGTTGTCTGTCTATATGTGGCCCTGCGATGGACTGGTGACCTGTCCAGGGTGGACCCCTGCCTTTCGCCCAAAGTAGCCTGGGATAGGCTCCAGCAGACCCCCGTGACCCTACACAGGACATAGCGGGTATAGATAATGGATGGATCTATGTTCAGGTTGAATTTCAAAACTTTAGTTTCACAAATCTGGACTGTCTTAACAAATAAAACACGCAAATATGTATGTACATTTTCATATCTTGTTAATGGTTTGTGTGTCACTACAAAAATAAAATGTGCATAATAAATTCAGCCCAATATTTGACATTTAATAAAAGTCTTCAAAAAATGTATGATAATAATAATAAGAAGAATAAGAATAATAATGAGAATGCTAATAGTTAGTTCCGTGGCGTTCCGGCTAGCGAACTGGACTGGCAACCAGAATGTCACCTGTTCAATCCCCAGCTGGTACCAGTGATGGGGGTGGAGGAAGTGCCTGAATAAGTGTTTCCCCGCATCCACATCCATGGATGAGGTGCTCCTGAGCAAGGCAGCTGAAACCCCCAGGTGCTGCACCATGGCAGCCCACCACTCTGTGTCCAACAGCCCAGTTGGGTAAAATGTGGAGAATGAATTTCCCCTCGGGGATCAAAATAATATATCATAAATAAATAATACAATAATCCACCATCAGGGAGCCTGGCAGGTCTTCAATTCATGGAGGTTGGGTGAGCATGAGTGTGTTTCTGTTGTTATTTTGAATATACACTGTATTATGAAATACAAGTTTTCATAGAAAATTATCTTAAAAACTGGAGGGGGGGGGCTTGGGCTCTTACTGCTCTCCAATGAAACAGGTAGATGGAATCAGCCACGTAACTAATTACCAAGCTTTAAAAAAGAGGTATTCATTAGCTCGTGACAATTAAAGAAGTGAACTCAGTGCAATAACAAGATCCTCAGCTTTGTGCTGCCGTTCAGGTGTCTCTCAGCAACAAGTTCTGTAAAACATGAAACAGAGCACCTTCACACACCTGAATGTGTGTTGACAGTGACTATTAGAGACAAGCTGATGCTTTTTTTCACATGAAAAGAGGAGCTGAAGGCAGCAAGATGGGTAATGTTATTTATGACAGATGTCCCTCCTTAAATGTTTAATTACTTGTATTTGTTTCTTCCCTACAGATGTAGGGAAGTTCATTTATTTTTAAAGGTCAAAGTTAAGAGTCTCTCTCACTGCATTATGTTTCATGGGTTCAGAGGTCAGAGAGGAGGAGTCTGACACTGTTGAGAGGCAGAGGAACCTCTTAAAGGTGAATCGTAGATAAATGAGTAAAACCTTTCTGCTCAGGGAGAGTGATCATGAAGCGCACTTTGATCACGTCCGAATCAGCAGGTCAGTGTGGACTTAAATGTGGCATTATAGAGCTTTAAACATTTTGCTTGCCAACTTGGAGCGCTGCTGTTAGAGAAAGCTCGGTGGAAGTCACTTATATAATGCAGAAGACGTCACATGTCAGCAAGATAGAGAAGTGTATCTCTGAACTTAAGTTTCTCTGCAGAAACCAGACAACTTGCCCACTCTGCCACTCGCCTCTTTAGCCTTCATTCACACGAAGTAAGAGCAGGACACTTGACCAGATGAAGGTTAACAGCTAATGCTGGGCTTTTCATTTCCTCAGACCTGTGGCCCGAATCTAAGAACAAAGTTCAGCCAGATGTTGTCATGACAGCGACTGAACAGCTTCGGCAGAAGATGTCTGAATCAAACCAAGAAACCTATTTTTATAAAGAGGTAAATGTTTGTCACTTGTGTTTAGCAACACCTTACAGGTTTTCCTGGGTCGTTTTCATAGTGTGTGAGAAGTTTACCCTGAATTTCAAGTAATCTTCATTATAATGCATATGTGTAGGTTTAGTGTCAGCAGAAAAAACATCAAATTAAAAGTGCTCATTATGAGTCTCGAGTATTATTTTATTTTTGTTTTTGTAGATCAATGTACTGAAAAAAATTGCCGCAGTTAAATGAGCTTCCTCTCTCTCTGTCTATCATCCATATGAGCTTCAATTCTGTTCAGAGTCATGGAGGTCTGCTGGCGCCTATCCCAGCTGTCTCTACATAAAATTACATTTTACAAATTAGTCAGTGCTTGGAAGGTAATTTGGAAGTCGTAGCAGATGTGAGTTAGAGATTATGTTGCTTGAGTTGAGTACTGAGTGCCTTGAGATCCGACCATGATGGATCGGTAATGACAAAAAGGAAATGAAGGAAAACACTCTATTTTTTTTTTTTTTTATAATCGTTAAGATGTTAAGCTCATCATTTCATGTTTTCAGTCTTTCTAGATTTTGATTAAACTTTGTCACTCTGTAATAGAAATGTTCCATGAGAAATTTAAGTCTGCATGTGTAGAAAATAACATTTCAGTCTGCAGTATCACCACGACCAGTGGTGGACAGTGAAGTACATGCGCCTGCTGGACCGCCTTCTGTCCTGTGCACTACTTGCTGTCCAGTTGGGCTTCAGCTGGTTGCTGCTCAGCTCAGCAGCTCAGCTCTGACATCACTGCAGTGCTGTGTGCAAGCAAACACCGACTGCAGAGGCCGGTCTCTCCTTGATGCTGCTGGCAGTCAGCCTGAGTCAGACCACCACTTTGCGCCAGGATGGGGGAATCTGAGTCGGACGCACAGCTGGTTCATACTCTGGTGATCAGTGCTGCCTCTAAACACCTGTCCTCCTCTCCTTCTTTCCAGCGCTATGCCTTTTCCTCCTGGATTAAGGAGAACATCTGTAAGAAGGAATGTTGCTTTTATCAGAAAGATCAGAGGTAGGCTCAACTGTGTTTACCTCATTGATTTAGCAGTGTCAACTGACCTTATTGTTTCTGCTATCATATTTATTTCAGCGCGGTGAGATGATCACTTCACTTTCTAGTCTCTAATATGCCTAGAAATAATGCACACATGTATAGCTATCTGCATAGCAGCAGCAAAAAACTCATGATTGAGGAGTATATCAGCCCTGACTGGCTGAATTTAAAAGAAAAATTCTCAAGTCTTTTACTCACAACTCAAAAAAAATATTAATATTAGCCAATATGTGTAATGTGAGAACTTTAACTTGATGTCTTTGTGGTACCAGCTTGTCTGCATCTAATAGACAAGATATATGCAAGTGTGGCTACTTAAAGACTAGTCATACAGATGAAGCCATCAAGCCTGAGGACTTCACAGGAGAGACGTGGGACAGACACAGACATGTCCGTGACATGCCCACTGATGCTTTTGGAGACATTAGCTTTGGTGGTTTTGGACAGAGGACAGGCAAGGTGAAACAATCCTCGCCCTGCACTGTAATGTCATAACAGTTCTCAGATTTTGAGCCTGCATGTGCTCGTCCTTGCCTGTGCAAATGCGTTTGTGTGTATGTCCCCTGCCAGTATGCACGAGTGTCTGCAGACACCAGTCCTGAGGTGCTGTACCACTTACTGACTGAGCAGTGGAAACTTTCGCCTCCCAACCTGCTCATCTCTGTGACTGGAGGAGCCAAAAATTTCTACCTGAAGGCCAGTCTCAAGAATGTCTTCAACAGAGGACTCATCAAAGTGGCTCAGACAACAGGTCACCCAGACAGGGACATGTTAAACATGTTAAATATACATAACATGTGTAAAGAAAGTTTGTTTTATGAGTATGGTCTAATATACTTTAACCCTGAACACCTCTATGGCACTTCCTCTGTACAACAACATTAAAACCAAAAGCCTGACTGCATGATTTCTTATTGGACAGATGTTTTCTGGGATATCTGGCAGCTTTATTGTTGTCTTGGTCTCACTGTGCTGTGCTCAGGTGCATGGATCATCACTGGTGGTACCCACACAGGTGTGATGAAGCATGTGGGGCAGGCTGTGAGAGATTACGGCCTGAGCAGCTCCAGAAAGGGCAGAGTAGTGGCTATCGGAGTTGCAACATGGGGAGTAATTCACAACAGAGACGCTTTAGTACATAAAGATGTAGGACCAACACTTTCATGATATTTAACCATGACATAATTCATCAACTGTATGTGTACTGTGTTTCTACGACTTCTTGTTTCTTCGTATGCTTTCCCACAGGGTTGCTTCCCAGCCCATTACTTGATGAAGACTCAAGATCAGGGCCGACTCTCCTGTCTTGATAACAATCATACGCATTTCCTGCTGGTGGATGATGGGACCCATGGATGCTATGGTGTAGAGATAGAACTGCGCACCCTGCTTGAGAAATGCATCTCTGGGAAGCATCTTGGAAGCAAAGGTTTAAATTAGCTAATGCATTATTGACAAAAAAAAAAAAAAAATCCTCAAGTTTCTACACAAGGCATCTCAAAAGTGATTCTCTTTACTTTTCCTCTTCTCTATATATTGATTTTTCCTTTATTATTTCAATATCTTTAGAGAGCGATGTGACCATTCCTGTGGTATGTGTAGTTTTAGATGGAGGACCAGGCACGCTAAACGTGAGTCAGCATTTTTATGACCCCTTTCCCATATTTGCCTGTTCTGACTCCTCTGTGGCTTTTTCCAGACCATCTACAATGCTATGCTGAATGGCACACCATGTGTGATGTTGGAAGGCTCTGGGAGAATAGCAGATGTGATCTCCCATGTCTCCGGCCTGCCCATTAGCCAGGTCACCATCGCACTTGTCTGCCAACTGATGGAGAGATTTTTCGGTCAAGAGTATAAAAGCTTTACCACACTCAGGATTATAGAGTGGACCAAAAAGGTTTGTAAGCACACTAGTGTTCTTGGCAATTATGATTTATTTGTTCTGGTCTGTGAGGTAGATGTTGCTGTTACTTTCAGTCAAACTGATGGTGCAGAATTCATGCTGCAAAAGACAGAAATGTCTGTACAGAGGAACAGCTCAATTAATGTTTGTTGAGATACCGCTGTTATTCAGAAATTCTGCTAGAGTTCATATGTTAGACGGCGCTAATGTGACCTGAGCCGCACTGTTGTGTTGCTATTGCTTCTCTCATTCTCTGCAGATCCCTGTGGTGCACTGCAGGGATTAGATTAAGGTCCACTTCTCCTTTCTGTTTGTTTTTATTCTTTATGTTTATAACACTCGCTCATATGTACCACGGGTCACAGTTGTCAGTCATGTCAATCTCATAACCTGCAATAAATTAAAACAGTCTAAGTTCAACCAAAATTTGATCTGAAGTGTTGTGCGTCGTGAGCCATGTTACAAATAAAATTCCAGATGAATCAAAAAACTGTGCATGGAATGAGCTGATTCTGCAAGTTATCTACTATATGTGCAGCCAGTATTTTTTTAAATTATTATTTTAAGAAAAATCACCACAATTTAGAAAAATATCAGAAATAGTTTGTGTAGTGAAGCCTTAACTGGAAATACAGTCCCAGTTATGACAAGCATAATGGGTATGAGAATGAATCCAGAATCTGAGGTCATCACAAGAGAAGTTCAACCTCCAGACTGACACCAACACCTAAAACCTTTGGTTCAGAGGAGAACATCAAAGGTGTAATCTAGCTTCCTTCTTTATCGTTTGTTTTTACTGTGTTGCTTGTGTTTGACAGCTTCAGTCTACAGTTGCGCCACTTTTTTGCAGAGCCACTGAGAATGAAAGGATAGCTCTAAATATAGAAAGAGTAAGAAAACCCTTTGCTGCTAAGCTGGAAACTGAAGGCGTGTTTGGGAAGTCATGGGAGCTACGGCCTTGATCAACTTTTTAACCCCTTTGGGAGTCTGCCACTCATTTAGAAGCACAATGTACCCTTGCACTCTTCCAGTTAGTGAATTTGGGTCAAAAACCACTCAAAATCATGGACTATGAAATCCCATATTAAAAAAATCATGATTTCTAGACATTTGCAGCAGAAATTGTGACTCCTTCTAAGTTAATGACAAACGAGTGCTATCAGTGATGTTTACACACTAATGCAACATTTTTATAGATAGAAATGGTTGTAAATTATATAGTTTTACACTGTACCATTGTCATCCTGTATAATATAACCGGCAAATATCACAAATAATGTTTGTTGGCAATCGATATGTTCTGAATTTCCTTCCTCTGGCCTTAACAAATGACAATCATGGATGCAATTCTAAACCTTCGCTCTTATTCTCACCTGCATTTGCTGTTGTTTGCTGTTGCATGTCAAGAAAACTGTGCGTTACGACAACAATTTAAGCATTTTTCTCACAAAAATGTCTGTCTAATATGTCCACAGAACATGAAAGAAAAGAAAGTTTCCACAGCTAATGTGTAAATCTGGCCCCATCTGTCCTGTCTCTGCATCAGATTCAGGACATCATCCGGATGTCTCATTTGCTGACAATATTCAGAGTAAGCGAGAGCAGTCACATGGATGTGGACGTAGCCATTCTCCAAGCACTCCTAAAAGGTAACTTTAAACATCTTAATGGACTGATGCAGTACGGGCGTACAACACAGCAGAACAGTGTGAATACAGGAAGGCATCTCTTAGAGAGTTTTAAGTTACTCTCCAGACATTTAAGTTGTGGCTGCAGATGTGCAGACGATGCTATTTTTGGCTTTAATGGACCATGTTTTTTTGTGTGTTTTTTTTTTTACACAAGACATTAATAGGCTTGATCCATTTAGAAACATGCAATGTCTCCTCAAATGTTTTTATACCTCATTAAAGCCCATTTAGACCAAGCATAATGTACAGTGTTGTAAAGGATTATTGAGCCAAAGTGCACTAAAACAAAGTCTGTGTCGATCACTCTGGATAGTCATTGCAGACAAATTTTCACAGTTGGAAGACAGGTTGAGTTGCATTATCACCAAATCAAATACGATTAATTTTATTACAAGTCTTTAGTCTTGTCTAATGCTGCGTCATTAAATGACAAAGTTAATGTCAACAGCCTATAAGAGCATGATTTTTGGTAGCAGTTGTGTAAATATTATCTCCATGAGAGCCCATATTTGATCAAAATGTTGTCTGCAACTTAAAATTCTGGCTTCTAGTCTTTTCATGTTCAAGTATATCATGTGGTAGTCCCCTTGTGGTAGTTTTTGCAAAGTCATCTAGTATGTGGTATATGAAATACCAATCCAATTAGGATGTAGTAAAACACGATTCATTACAAGTATTGAACTAAAGAATGCTATATTACAAGGGTGCAACACATCTACTACTAGTAGCATTCCTTACAGTCTGAATCATCTAAAACTCAAGAGCATTTTAAGAGCATATAAATTAATAATAGATTAAGTTTTTATTTTAAATTGAGTATGAGGTTGTGTGGAGAGATACAGTAATATGTTGTAAAATAAAGTAGGCCCATGCACTGTGGTGTTTTAATTAAATGTAGCTGTTGCTGTTAATCCTCTACGTAGCTTCAAGGAGCAGTGGCTCCCCAGGAAATGAGTGCTGGAAGAGGCAGCTGGAGCTGGCTATAGCCTGGAATCGAGTGGACATAGCCGAGACCGAGATCTTCACTGAAGAGAGCCAGTGGAAGGTGGGTTGAATTCAATTTAATTCAAAAATCCTTTAGTAATCCAAGAAGGGGACATTAACTAATTGTCTTCTCAAAGATTTTTTTTCTGAAAATAAAGAAGTTTTATTTCATCTTCTAGTCCAGTGACCTGCACTGGGCCATGTTCTCAGCGCTGGTTGGCAACAAGCCTCAGTTTGTGAGCCTGCTGCTGGAGAACGGTGTGAGTCTGAGGGATTTCATGCAGGATGAGGAAACTCTATGTGAGCTCTACAAACATCTACCCAGCTGCTTCTTTCTACGCAAGTTGGCCAAGCGGGTCCATGGCGGCCAAGGCAGCAGGAGGACTCGAACTCTCGCAGGTGAAGACCAGAAAATCTCCTTGACGCATATCTCTGATGAGCTGCGGCACCTGCTGGGAAAATTCACCTGCCACATGTATCCTCCCTCCACCAAGACCAACTACCACAGCATGTCTGTCGAGGACACTTCAGTGTCAGTGAGTGTGTCTGTTGATCTAGTTTTTTTTTTTTTTGTTACTTTGAGGGCCACATATTATACTCTTCATGACTTTAAAAGGTTTGAAAATGTCTGAAACTGTCTTAGATATTGACTCCTTAAACCAATTTTTTTGTGTGTGCATCATTAATGTCATAACCCTAAATACTTATTGTATAATGCCCAAGAACATTTGATGAAAATTGAGACCCAACATCTGTGAAACTGGTAGTAAACCCCCAAACGCTCCCCGGGCGCTGCACCGTGGCAGTCCCCACGGGGATTAACAATAGTATATATAAATAATAATAATGATAACAAGAATAAACACTATTTCATATCACAAGAGAGTAAATCTGAGGTGGGAACTCTAATGAATTTCCTTTATATAATTTTATGTCCTACATTAAGAAAATGTAAATATTTTATCTAATCACAGTTCCATGGTTGGTATATTGATGCTGTATTTCCAATATTTTGTTTCTTATAAAGCAGAGAGTACGTTTAAGTCTTTATTCTTCATGTTTGGTTGTGTAAAAATAGATATGGCATTGGTTAAAAAAAAAGAAAAGTAAAAAAAATTAGGAGTTTATTCCTCTACTCATACAAGCATTTCAAATTATGACTTTGGTCATAAAGCATCGAACAAATACAAGACTCTCTGTCATGTTTCCTCTAGTATGATAAAGGCCAGACATCTTCCCAGGGTCTGCTCGGAGAGCACAGCACTGAAGCATTGAGAGATGCAGGCAGAGACATTTTCCTCTGGGCTGTCGTCCAAAACAACAAGGAGCTGGCCGACATTGCCTGGGAGCAGGTGATGGCAACTCTTGCACAGACAAAAATCAGTCACTAATGCGGTGTTTGCATATGACCTGGCATCTGTGTCTGACTGTGTGTGCACAGTGTAAGGACTGCATGTCTGCCGCTCTGGCCGCCAGTAGGATCCTGAAGAAAATGGCCAGAGAAACAAGTGATGCCGATGAGGCACAGGACATGCTTGAGCTGGCAAGCCATTATGAAAAGAATGCAGTTGGTAAGACTCAAGCATAAGAAGGAAGTTTAACTGACGGGGTTAGAGCTTATGTGTGTGTCTATGTGTGTCACAGGTGTGTTCGGTGAGTGCCACAGCGCTGATGAGGAACTCGCTCAGAAGCTGTTGGTTCGTGCGTCCCACCTTTGGGGCAAAACGACGTGCCTGCGGCTGGCGTTGGAGGCTGACGATAAAAGCTTTGTGGCTCTGTCAGGAGTTCAGGTGGAACAGACTTCGATTTTAATGTTTGTTATTTTTAACAAAGGAGCTGCTGAGTTATGAGATTTTTCTTGCAGCAGTATGTCAGAGAAATTTACAAATGTGAAAGCAAATTGTGTTTCTACCTCCCAATGAGAATATAAGGAACACGTTTCCTTCTGCAGGAACACATTCCTGACTCTACACCTCTTCACCTGAATTTCAAAACATAATCAGTTACAGAGGAGGTGGGCGTCTTAGATGGCCCTTTGAATTGGCATTCTATGAATTGTCAATATGGACTCAGTGAAATTAGGTTGGATTATGACTGAATTGTATGTTTTCAGAAATTCATATGCACTGAATTGGATACTGTTTATTGGTTTGTTAAAATTGCTTCCTGTGTAGAGCGCCTCCCAGTGACTGTCTTGCAAATTGGTGCCATTCAAGTAAAGTGAAATGAATTAATTAATCCTGGACACTGTTTTCTGTGAAGGAGCGTTTCTGCACCCTGGATACTGAGCTCCCATCTCTGTTGCTCATTGAAAGATTCCACCCGAGTGTTTTTTGTTTGTTTTTTTTCCCTGCTGAGCTACATCATTAGCTTAATGCATTCACTGCAGTCTCTGGAGATTTACCCCACACCTCTAACTCATCCACAACCCCAGTGCTCCAGTACTTTTTAACATTTGTACATGTATTTATAAAATAGTACTTAATTTCTCTCTCTCTCTCTTTCTTTAATAAAGTAGCATTAACTTCAATAAATCATTTCAGGCGCTTCTGACTCAGATCTGGTGTGGTGAGCTTTCAGTGGACAACCCTGTGTGGAGAGTGCTGATCTGCATGGTCTTCTTCCCTCTCATTTATACTGTTTTTTTAGTTTTCAGGTGAGTCTTTCAGAGTGATGTCTTAAATTAACCAGGACTAATGGAGACAATTAACCTGTGCTCAGTGTATAATCATGTATGAATTAATATTTAATATGGGGTGGGGCTGGAATTTTCTTGTGCATTTTGTCATACATTATCACTGGTGGTAACTGTAATTGTCCCTAGACGTGATGAAATCGTCCAGAGAGAAACTAAGAAAAGTGAAGATATGAAGACGGTGGTGACAGTGACAGGAGGCACATTTAATATAAAATCTCTTGGCCCGTAAGTAGGCAGGTGTTACTTAACGTTGCACTTTTTTTATTACACTTATAGGCCACTCTTTGGGATTATACTGTCACCTGTATATTGTACATTTTAAGTATTGAAATCCTCATGACGGCCCCATTATACTGGAGGGAGATGACGTGGATGATTCAATCCATTTATACCAAAACAAAACACAGTTAGAACAAGAAGTGGCTGAATGAATAATAATTGTATCAATAACTCCAAAAAGACAATAATGTGTTCTTCTATGGAAAACTGGCACTAATGACCATTTATGCTCCACAAACAACAGTCTGCTGTCAAATGAAAGCCATAGAATGGAACTGTTTAATGCTAACCAGTCTGAGACAAAAGAAATCACTGAAAATAAAACAACTATAAACTCTCCACAGCTCAGCTTCGATTTCGGTCTGCAGGACTTTGCACACTAAAGGCAAAGCGAATAAAATTGCAAAATATTTAGGGTGACATTTCAACATGCTTACCTATTCATGTCGAGCATGACACAAATTTGCAAATAAAGGATTAAGATTATAAAGAAAAAAAATCGCACCAGTGAAAAAAGATGGAGTGAACAACAAATGGCTTCAGTCTTGAGTTGTTTTTCCTGCAGGTTTCCAAACAGCTGTGTGCAGTGTCTCTTGGGTTCATTCATTCATTTAAGCCATCAGGCCGCTGACCACCGCTCATGGGACAAAATGGTCAGTTGTTATTGGTCAGAAGTGTTTCTGTTGGAAGTGAAACTTTCCTTCTATTCAGGAGAAAAAAACAAAACTTCAGCCAGCAAAACTATGTTGACTTGATAACTTTTAAAAAAGTAGGCCTAATTAATCAGCAAGCCAATTAATTGCGTGAAAAAATATGCAACTGGTGCAAAGGTCTTTTATATTCCAGTCAATATTTTAACATGATTCATTAAAGCTTTAGTTTCAGAAAGCGGTTAGAAATGTATCAGTTGATATTTTTTTGTCTTAATGTTGGCTGCCGTTCTGTTCACAGCATGCAACAGGTAAAACCTCTGGGCTGCTGGTCCAGACTGGTGAGCCTGTACAGCTCCCCTCAGGTCAAGTTTTACTGGAACATCGGATCCTACTTTGCCTTCCTCTTTCTGTTTGCTGTGGTGCTGATGATCGACTTCCACCATACACCCTCCCCTGCAGAGCTGCTGCTCTACGTCTGGCTGCTCTCTCTGGTGTGTGAGGAGGTCAGACAGGTGAGAGGCTACAGGTGGAGGTGGTGGGATGTTGAGTTCTAACGTTTGTCACTTTTTTAGCTGTTTTATTCAGTTTATCATTTCTAAGATCTTTTTTTTGTTGGGAATACCTCCTGACCTAATAAATATTTATATCCATTACTACACAGACGACATATCGCAAACCTGATTTGCTAATTTAATGTCTTTTCCTTCTCAGCTGTTTCATGATCCTGATGGTTTTGGGTTTCTGAAGAAGGCCCGGATATATATCAGTGACCTGTGGAATATTTTAGATGTTCTGTCTATCATTCTGTTTATGATCGGCCTTTCATTCAGGTGCGTTTCTCTGTCTCTCGGTCCTTGAACATCCCCTTGACCCCACTACATTAGTCTTGACTTGAAACATTTTTCTTCTTCAGGCTGACAACTGAGCTTTTCTACGCGGGTAAAGTCATCCTTTGCATCGACTTTGTGGTCTTCTGCCTCCGACTTATGGCCATCTTCATTATCAGTCGAACCCTGGGACCCAAAATCATCATAGTCAGAAGGATGGTGAGAGGCCCTCATACAAATATGATGAATGCTGGAAGGATTTAATGTGGGAGGAATAGCAGCATTGCAAATTACTGTCCTCAGCTGGAGGTCTAACTCTACGGTTATTCATCTGCTGTCTGCAGATCTGTATGTTCAATGAAATAGCATTCTGACCAAATATATAGCTTTATTAATATTATACATATGAGCCCATCAGGAAGCTACTTTCAAAAATGTTGTGTTTTCAGCACTTTATCTTATATTTGTGCTGTGATTATGCGTCCAATAAAAGCTAAAAACATCTGTGACAGTTGTTCGTATGCAAACATTGATGACTGATAGATCAAAGTCGCGTGTTTTCAATGTAATTATGTGAAAGAGAAATTTATAGACATCCATGTGCAATTGTGTCTATTTTGCTGTTTCTTTTTGTTTGTGACTGACATGTATTTGTCCTCCAGATGATGGATATGTTCTTCTTCATGTTTATGCTGAGTATCTGGGTGGTGGCGTATGGGGTGGCCAAACAAGGCATTCTCATCCACAATGACAGTAGGCTGGACTGGATAATCCGTGGAGTGGTTTATGAACCGTATCTTGTCATATTTGGGACTTTTCCAAGAAATATTGATTGTAAGTGCATGTACACTTCTATTGCTTTCTTCAGTTAAAACACTGAGAAGTTGGTGTTGTGAAAACTTATTAAATATTACAACAAAAAAACAGGTGGGACGCTGTGTAAAATGCAATTAAATAACAGAATGTAATGATTTGCACATCTCATAAACCTATATTTTATTTCCAATAAAACATAAAGAACATATCAGGTGTTGAAACTAACACATTTTACCATTTCATGGAAAAGATTAGCTCATTTTAACTTTTTCTACTATGTTGGAACAGAATGATGTTTGCCATTGTGCAGCAAATATAAACATCTAGGAAGTGAGGAGACCAGTTTCTGGTGTTTTGGGAGAGGGACATTGTCCCATTCTTGTCTGATGCAGGATTCTAGCTGCTCAACAACCACCGCTTTCGTTGCAGAATCTTTCATTTTATGTTGCATTTTCTATTGGTGAAAGGTCTGGACTCCAGGCAGGCCAGTTCAACACCCAGAGTCTTCTCCTGTTGAATTCCTGCTGTTGTGACTGGATGCAGTTTGTAGTTTAGAATTGTCATCCTGAACTATGTTAGGTCTTTCCTGAAAGAAATGTGGTCTGGATGGGAGCATATGTTCCTCTAAAACCTCTACCTACTCTTCAACATTGATGGAGCCTTTCCAGATCTGTAAGCTGCTCTCATCACAAGCACTAATGCGACCCGCTCCCATCAGAGAGCTGAACCATCAGCTCATGACAAGCTGAACGGTCCCTCTCCTCTTTAGTCTGCAGGACACAGTGTCCATGGTTTTCCATTTTGCCACAGACCATTTTAGATGAGCTTTGGCTCAGAGAAGACATCAGCATCATTTCTGGCTTCTACTTTGCATGACACAGCTTTAACTTGCACTTGTGTGACTTCTGGAAGCCTGTCTGAGCCCATGTGGTCATGTCCAGTAGAGAATCATTCCTGTTTTTAACGCAGTGCCTTCCGAGAGTCCAGAAAACGTACGCATACACTTTTCAAGCTCGTCCCTTGGACACAGATGTTCCTCCTTATTGTCTGAATCTTTTGATGATGTTATAAACTGTAGTTGGTGGGATCTTCAAAGTCTTTAAAATTTCACATTAAGGAACATTTGCATTATGTTTTTATTTGCATTTTCCACAGCATGCCAACTTTTTTGGAATTGAATTGTACTTTGGATCCACAGAAAGCTGCTTTTATCAACAACATATTCTAGTTTGCGTACTTTTCCTTCTCCAGATGCTGAGTTTGACATAAACTCTTGCAGCATGAATGGTACGGATCCTCTGAAGCCCAAGTGTCCCGTGTTAAATGAGGATCAAACACCAGCGTTCCCCGAGTGGCTCACCATCATCATGCTTTGTGTTTACCTGCTCTTTGCCAACATACTGCTGCTGAACCTGCTCATAGCGATCTTTAAGTGAGTTTTTCTGAGCATGCTAATGTGTGTGGATTACTTTCACTTTCAACACAAAGCCGTGTCATTTTCTTTTCTCTGTTTTCCTGCCCAGTTTTACGTTCATGGAAGTCCAGGACAATACAGACCGAATCTGGAAGTTTCAAAGATATGAATTAATTAAGGAGTACTACAGTCGCCCAGCTGCCCCCCCTCCTTTCATCATCCTGAGTCATCTCTACATGTTCATCAGGAGGATGGTGCTGCGGAAGCCGCCCATTGAATACAAAGAGTTCAGTAAGGACCGATACCTTATTTATGCTTTAGAAATGTGTAAAACAGTAATGTTCCATGTGAAACAACATTACGCTTGTGTTTTTGGACAAATTCTTCCTCTGTAGTCCATTTCTTTGCCACTTCCATGTTTTCGATGGTTTTGCAGAATGTAATTCCATGAAGTCTTAACTCAGTCCGTCTCTTGAGGAGGCCCCTGTGTGGATGTGGATGAGAGTAGATTGGTCCCACGGTAAGTTTATCAGCAGCGATTCAGAGCATGTGATCCTGTTTTCCAGAGAGGGAACTTCCTCAGACAGAAGATGAGGAGCTTTTGTCCTGGGAAGCACTGATGAAGGACAGATACCTGCAGTCTGCCCAGCAGGAGCAGAACCAGAGCATGGAGAGATGCATCCAGGACACAACCCAGAAGTAAAGTCCTGACAGAAGTTATTGTTTGTCGAGTTATGTGACTGCACGGTTCTTGTCAGAGCATGCGGAGTCCCTGAGAAATTAAGTGATGCAGAACTTTTTTTTCTCTCATGAACTACATATATTCCTCTCATATCATATGAATAATCTTGTGACTCCCACAGATAATATCTTTTGAACTACTGCAAGGCCCTGAACTGTTTATTAAAAACACAACCTTTTTGACTTGATGGGAAACTAACTTTAAAGCTGAAACACCTTAAAAGTAGTGTTTAACTTATAAATAAAATTATAAAATACTTTCTTAAAAAATACAAATCAAATGACTCACATGGTTCTTGTTGATTCTTGAGGGTTACCATCATATCTGAGCGGCTGGAGAGGGAGGAGGAAATCAGCTCTGCTGCCATGCTGAAGAGGCTGGACAGACTAGAAGAGCAGGTGGTGACCTGCTTCTTTTTTCTGTTTCTTTTTCTTTCTCTTTTATTAAACGTTTCACAGAATGTTGCAGTAGTCGTATAGTACATTGATTTGTTGACTTTTGCTTCCAGATGTGTACTCCCTCGCGGACAAAAAGCAGCAGTCAGAATTCTTTGATAGCTTTACTTTGTCTTTGTCTCATCAGGTCACCCAGTCAGCCGGAGCTCTGCAGTGGATTATGAACAGTCTGAAATCTCAGGGTTTCGCCCCAAAGGAAACCCAGTCACAAAGTCAGCACGAAATTAATCTTTCACCATTAACAGTGATCACATCTTGTTGCTTTTATTTTGATAATGGAGTTTCTGGCTCCCACTTTTTCCGTTTTCCTGCAGCATCGGAAGTAACAGATGAGTCCTCCGACTCTCTGAGGAACAAATCAGAGAGAGTGGAAGGTTACCACGCAAACGCTCGTCAGTTTCACTACCCAAACAGCAAACTCACGCGTTTTCCTGTGCCTGAAGAGAAAGTGCCATGGGAGGTACATCACATAAATCACCAGCTACTCATTCTGAAGAAAATAAATAAATAAATAATCTGTATACTGGAGATTTGTTGAGTATTGAAGTGGTTATCACTGTGCTCTTTCTGTAAGGTCAGTTTCAGCTCTTACATGCCCGTCTGTTATCCCTCTGAAGATGATGGCGATCATCTGGATGGGTATGTTTCGTTAATGTGGGGCCAACCATATTTATGTGCGTGGATGTTTCTGCAGCTAACCTCCTGTTTGTGGTTCAAAATTCACACCGGAGTGTCTGCGTTTCATGCAGCACTTTTGCACGAGATAAGCAAAGTCTGTGTTTTATTACGATTTACAGACACTCAGAGTGAAAGTAAATGCACAAATTATCATAAACTTTGAATATTGACTGTTTTTGCACAGTTGTGGACAACTATTAAGAACATTCTCACAGATGTCCTCTGTAATTATTAGACATTACTGTGCATCCCCAAGTACTGAAGTAACACAGAGGGAAGTTGTGAACTGTTGTTTTTTTTTAAATACAGAAAAATGTGTTTTTACTTCAGCCCCACAGTAGAAAAAAATAGGATGCTATGGGAAATTCGCCTTTATGATAAAGAATACAATAAATAAAACAGGAATTCTCAATTTATTTTTGACTTTTACCATGTGAGTAGTAAGTAAACTATATACTTCATGTTTTCCGTGTTTTTTCTTCTTCTGTTTTGTGTTTCGTTTGCTAATTTATTTACCCACGACTTCTACAATGCCCCCCCTGTTTTCTGAGTTTGGATCATACAATATTGTTTTGAAGAAGATTGATTACCCTTGAGGTCAAAGTTTTAAGTTGTCATTGTAATGTGTGGCTACTCTTCATCAATTTGTTTTAAAATCCTTTTCCATAAACATCTCCATTCATTCTTTCTCCTCACAGATCAGAACCGGAACCCTTAAAGTTGTACAGGTATGACACATGATAAGGCGCACCAGCCATGAAATGACCAAAAGACCATCAATAATCTTCTCATCATTAGAAACCCAGGAGGGCGGACGGGCATCAGAGGACGAGGAGCACTCAAACACCTGGGCCCAAACTTGTGCCTGGACCTTGTGCTGACACGGTAGAACCATCTCACGTTTTCACATTAGAAAGGCTGTTATCTTGGAATGACCTAAGACTTCAAAAATGGATTTTCAGGTGGCGAGACAGTGAGAGATCTGTTTTGGAGTACTTGGTAGTTCGAGATAAGAGTCAAGGAACCTTCACTCTACCTGGGGTGAGTGCTTAAGTTTGCTCACTTCAGGTAGTTTTGACTCTTTTTTTTTTTTTTTTGAGATTTCAAAATAAATGCCTTATTTTTTTGTTGTCATTTTTAAACTTTAGGGACCTGTTGACTCTGCCGGTAACCTACCAGAGACTGTTAAGACAACCTTGGGAGAGAAGGTGTATGAAAAAATAAATGCAAAAGTGTCAGAAGGAACAAAGGTCTGTTCAACATTTTTGGTTTCCCCTTTTCCAGTATGAAACTTGTAAGAAGACAAAAGAATAATAAACACAAGTATATCTCTAAACTGTTAAAAAAAAAGTACATATGAACTTGAAACAATTCAGGGGAAACAGCAAGAAGATTTTAGATGTCAGAGGGTTAGATGAAAAAGGATGCACGTTTGCTCTCTTCTATAAATTGAGTTGTACACACATCAACAACCCTGGCAACTGCCATCTCTAAGCAGGTAAACGAACCGTTTGCATAGTAAAGTGCAAAAATTAAACAGTTTCAGTGATAGAGATAGGTTGACTGAGACAACCTTTGGAAAATAATTGTTTTTAATTTGGTAGTTGCAGTTCTCAGAACCTCTGTGAACCACTGTAAATACTGAAACCAAGACTAATGTGACTATCTTCAGGGTGAAGGGCACCCACAATGAAGTTGCAGTTGCACTTCCAAAAAGCTGACTAATATAAAGTTTTTTGATTTGTGCTGCCCCCGTGTGGTCAGAAAGGGTATTGCTGCTTAGAGTGGCTTCATTGGTCACATTGATTTATTAACTATGTGCCATATTACAGTGCCTCATCTAAAACAAAAATAAAAAACAAGTATATGAATAAAAATAAATATTCACATTATTCAAATGCGGTCAGCAGAGATTAAATTTAGTCAGTGCTTTGCTTTGAGGTAATGTTTACTGGGCACTCACGTTCAAACTTATAATCCACCATTGTTCATTTAGTTTGACTGCTGCTGAGGATGCAAATAAATTGGAAAAAAATAAAACCCCCAAAATATTCTTGTCTTGATAAAATTGTACTAATAGCTTCTGACTTGCTGCTGTCGTGTTCCTGCGTTTTAGGTGTTTGAGGGTTATGTGGATGACTGCAGGAATACAGATGAGGCCTGGATAGAAACCACAGTCATAAACATTCACCTGGAGAAAACAAGCCAGGTGATGGTGGACATCAACAACATGGTGGGAATATTATTATTTCATTATTGTTAAATTTGCACAACACCCAGTATTGTGGGACATTGTGGACTATCTGACTGCATTCATGTGCTGGGATTATCTCCTGTTCTCAGGTGGTGAGAAGCCACAGCTCTGTTGAATGGCAGGAGGTGAGCAGCAAAGCCAGACTCAGCTCGTATCAAACAGACGCACTGCGACAGGTCGCAGCACTCCACAACAGGAAGTCCTGAGCGCCACCTCTATTACTGTAAACCTGGCTTTGTCAGTGTGGCCTTTTGTCAAGGCTCATCTGCATGAATTATGTTGCTCTGACAGGATTTACGACAAGAAACTGAAGACACAAATTAGCCATAAGCACATATGAATAAGCATGAAGGGTTTACCTATACACTGTGTTGCTCCAGACATGTCCACACTGATGGATATTTCACTTAAACCAATACAGAACAAAGTATGTTATTTAACTTCACCGCAGTTGTCTGACATAATACAGTAGTAATTCATTACTAATATAGTAAAAACCAAATAAAAAATGTTAATCGTTGCCTTATATTAAACACCACACTGTGGCTGAAAATGTCCAAAGCTCTGTGGAGGGCTGTTTACAAAGCAATGCTAAATATTATAAAGAAAATCATATTAATAGTGAGGTGACTTATTAACTTAGGACACTCTTGGAAATTAATTATTTTGTGATATTTTTGCTGATGATAGTTCTTTAACTGATGCTATTTTATACAGGTTTTATTTCTATTTGAGTATTTCATTTCGCTGAGCCTCTCCTTTTTCCTTTTCTTTTAAATAAAAGTTTCTTGAACAAAATATTTCCAGGTCTTTTTTGGATTGTATCTGATTTCGCAGACACATTCACAGACACAAGCACTGCTGTTAAAAGACTACTTATTAAACAACCACTTGCTTATTTGTCCTGGCAGCCTCTACTGTGCAATATGAAGGCTTGTGTTTTGAGCTGAACTCAAACAACTTTTATCTGAGCAAAGTGGATTTTCCCCTGCTGCCAAACATGCAGCTGCTGCAGAGTTTCGGAGCTGCCTCGGTAGGCTGTGATTGGTCCAGACGGAGGAGGCCAGTATCGGTTCCATAGCCCTCACATTCCCTCGTGATCATTATTATTATTATTATTATTATTATTATTATTATTATTATTATTATTATTATTATAATGATGATGATGACACATCTGATTTATATTACAAGAAGTATTCTTAGACTCGGATACCATAGTAACGTGTATATAGCCTTTGTCGACTGAGAACGTCACATTATCAGGTGACTGTCAAGTCCTTAACAGGACTTTATGAATAGTAATTGAATAAACACTGGTTATTGTTAAAATGTAACTTTTGTTAGGACCTCCCCGATTTTTTTTTTTAAATTTTTTTATTTTTATTTTTTTTTTATTTTTTATGATCCTGTAAGTATCGGCTGAGCGGAGCGGCTATTTTTAGCTGCAGCGACCCAGATTGAAAAAAACACCAAAAACGATATCTCACTCCGATATTATTTCATGACAGCTCACTCAACGACCAACCGTCACCATCATTTTGCCATATTCGTAGTGGAGCGCGTCTGTCCTTGATCAGATTAGTTTAACCCCGCGTCGCTTTCTAATGGCATGATTACGGAAAACTTTACGAATACGAATTCAAAACGTGAGCCATATCAATTTATCGCTGACCCTGAAGTTACGGTTACAATAGACGATCTTTGTTGAATTGTCACAGGTGGACAGTGTCCGGAAGTGACGCAGAGCGCTCATGAGACCGTACCATTCTAGTAAATAGATAGATCCAGATCGAGAGTCAGCCGCAGTCCGACATCTCTTCGGGATCCAGGAGCACTGAACGGTAATAAATCTCAGCTTTACGTGATATTAATCGGAAGTTCCCAACCTTAATGAGAAATTGGAACCGTTTTGTTTGAAGAGTTAGAAGAGAAAGCCTTTGATTTGGTATTGTGATGGAGCTGAACGTGCTGACTGAGGCAGCTGTCAGTGAGCTGCGGTTTACAGGCTTCACCACGACGACCCCGGACTGTCACACCAAATGTTCTCATGAATGGACTTTACGTCCGAAATATACTTCTGTGTAAAAGGTATTTCAGCTTTGGATTGCACCTACAGTTTTATTCCGCATGAGTTCCACAGATATACAGTGAAACAGGTCCTGACTGCGCAAGTTTTTAAAGGTTAAAGTTCTTATTCGCCTTCATTATGTAACGAAGTGAACAATAATGCTGAATTTTGGACTGTTAGATTTAGAGAGGCACTTTTCAGTTGTGCGTTTTTAACCAGGAGAAGAAAGAAAATTATAGGTTGCTTGAGAGTCTCGCAGGAGAGGAGGTGAAATTATAGTGACTAGTGAAGAAATGTTTGTTTTTGTGGTCTTAGATTGTACTTTTGTTAACTATTTTTGACTACGTGGCTAAAAGTGAAGCTCCTGGCAGGCACAGGTTGACTTTTATTTTATATTCTGGTTTATTCTGGTATATCTGTATTGTTATAACATGATTTTACCCCTAAGGTATACCCAGTTCAGAGTAGCAGAGTTTAATTCCACTGTGCTGCTGTTAAATCCAGCTTCAGTGAAGGGATGGTGTTTAGATTTTGTTGGGATTTAAATTTGTGATGTTGGAGTTTCAGTGTCACAAGGGTTACACTAAAAAAAAATGGTTAAAATGATTTAAATCCCTATAAAAATCTGTACTCTGAAACATTGATGAAACATGTCACCCAGTCTTTGTGCGCCCCACAACCAGCTGTCACTCAGCTGTATGTTGGTCTGCAGTGCCCAGTGACACAACCCCTCCAGAAATATGTCTGTAACGATGAGGAAAGCTTGATTCAAGGTAGGCTTTTTCTTTCTTGGCTTTTTTTTTTTTTTGAATATGCAAGAAACCTCTTCTGTGGATTCTATGTGCAGCATCTTCCTTCCACTAATGATTTAAACTTTACTCTCATTCAGGTTTACACCTCACAGTGCACATGAGAATGAGATTTCATTGTATGGACTGAGAATACTGCAAAAAAAAAAAAAAAAAGAAGAAGAAAAAGAAAAACAGCAGTAAGTGCTTTCACATGAGATTAGAAGGTGCAAAAAAATAAAAAAACTAAAGCAAATAAAAAAAAGTGAGAATCTACATAAAAATATAGATCTATTGCACATCTGGTATTTTATCTCTGGTGATTATGGAGTGGTTTGGTGAAACAGTCCTGTGTAGGTGTGTGATTTTGGGGTAGATTTTGCTGAGTCTAATGAATCTATTGGTACAGTGTATTGAAATAGCCTAGGACCTGAAGTGTGCACAAGATCTAATTTAAATCTCAATTTGGTCATGTTGAGAGAAAAAAAAAGCAAATATTTTTGTTTTACATTGCACATTTGATTTTAAGTGTGGTTTCAGACCTCCTGCGTTAAATTGACGCGTGATTACCGTCTGTCAGATCAGTTTCTAGAAACGTCTCATCCTGCATGCTCTCTGTGAGCAGCACTCGATGGCCATATGACACAAATCTCACACATTCTTTCATCTGTCTTTAATGAAGTCTTCATGTCACAACAGCCACACGGTTGGACTGCTTCTGATCTCTGCTGACGTATTGAGACAGTGAGTCTGCAGTGGAAAACATTGCATGCGTGAGCAGTGGATGCTGTGTGCTGTCACCACAGCAGCGTTGTGTTCCACCCTCATTGTGCTGACTTTCCAGTAAGTGTCCACGTGTGTCACTAATGGCTTTGCCACTATCATGTAGCTGCTGCCCGACTGGTGCAGTCACAGGTCACACTCGACACCAATCAGCCAAATACAGTCCCCCGCGTACCTGCTAACGCTCAGCTGAAGGCTGCACTTCTCAGGTGTTCTTTGTGTTAACTGCAGACAGCTAACAGCAGGTTTAAACAAGCCTGAGCAGATAAACATGTGCTGGAATCATGCTTTTCTTTTGTGCCATCAGGGTGACATACCTCCACAGTGCACACGCAAAATAACCAAAAACCCAAATAAAAATCCTCCAAATGCTTAATAATGACACTTGTAATGAGGCCAGGCTGATTTGTTTCAAGCTCAATTTGATATTTTTATCCCATAAGCACACTTAAACCAGTAATAACATATCAGATTGCACTTTCCTTTTTGTCTTTGCATTGTTGCAATGAGAAGTACATTACTTGGAAAAAAAAAAAAAAAAGATAAATGCAGGGAAGTTGTTTAATATGGGAATGTACAATTCTCCAGTGCTGAAAATACCAACTTTTAGGCTAAATCAACAGCTCCAATTTGTTCACAACACATTTACTATTTACTTCTGAGTAAATGAAAGAACTTTGCCCAGTTTCTGTTAAGATTCTAGTTTTTCCTAAGACCTTGTGCCTGTCGGTTTATATTGTTATTGTATGCTTGTGATGGTTTAGAATTAAGGGGATATAGGAAATATTGAAAGGCGGGCTTACACAAAGGCAGTCTTTTTATTCACAATAAGGAGAATGCAGAATCCCCGCCAGTCCTGCCCTTTAAGTAGTTAAACCCCAAAATCCCGTCTTGTCGAATAAGTCGGTCATCATGGTGGTACTTTTGGGCTGCAGCGGGGTGTTTATTTCAGAAGGACCTGCGCATCTGTGCTGTTGAGTCCTGAGCGTCAGCAGAGGCACAGGAAGGTCCTGATGCTGGCATCCACACAGGAGGGTCCTGATGCTGGCATCCACACAGGAAGCTGTATTAATGTAATTGACATGTGTAGCAATAGCAGCAGTGTGGCCTTGCAGCTGGTCTGATCTCTCTAATCCCAGTCCTGGACATTCGCCTGGCCTGTTGTGGGTATTAATAATGTAGCAGCAGCTCCCGGTTTCTATCAGGATTCTCAGTCATGTATTTCAATATAATGAAATGTTAAATTTTGGTAGTTTATAAGTGAGAGTGAGTGATTTGTCCCTGTCCACGTTTATTCTGCTTACTTCCTCTCACCATCATACAGGCTTATTAGACTTCCTCTGAAGACTGAGCAGGCTTTACAGACTGTTTGACAGACATCTCCATTTCCGTGATGCTCATATTAAGCCAGTGTTATTCTGGGAACCCATCGATTGTAGTCTAATGATCGCGTCTCTAAGGAGCAGTAACTAATATTTCTGGGCTTCTGGTGAGCGCAGCGGATGTGGAGATAATGGATCTCTGGACTAAGACTTTCCGTTCCGTGCTCTGTGAATATTCGTTTGAAGATAGATGCATTCAAAGAGTTGTATCATTGTTTGACATTTTATTTCAGTGAAATCGTTTCACCTCCTCTGCTCCGCACGTGACCGTTCACGTCCCGCTCTAAAATGATTGGTCAGTGCAAACACTACGTATGAAACGTTTATCTTAACATAAATATCAGGTTCATCTATTGATTCTGGTTTTGTTAAGTCTTGTTTTGACAAATGTGACACAAAAAGACTGCTTTTAATTTACCAAAGAAAGATGGAGCAAGAAGAGGAGACCCGGTTTAATATAACAATGACCTTTAAAGCTAAATTTATGGTCAGCCATTCTCGACCTTGTAAAACAGTGGCGCACCAAAATTGAGGTCACAAACGGAGTTTGGAGCTGTTTTGTAGCACTTTTTACTTCTTTAGTTTTCGCTGCACAAATGGTACATTTGGAAAAAAACAGAAGAGCTTTTGGGAGGAGTGTGAGTGTGAGAGCTGGTCCGTCTGTCTATTTTACAATTATTATGTACTTTTACATATGACAATGTATATATTTTATATCATATATTCTTTTATAACATATTGTATATATATTTTTAAACCCATATATTGTACATCTCCTCTGTTCTTCCTTCCCACTGTCCTAATTCTCCTCATTTCCTCCTTACCTGGCTGCCTTCTGCAGGAGGGTCCCCCTAAGAGCCGGGTTCTGCTCAAGGTTTCTTCTCATGAGGGAGTTTTTTCTTGCCACTGATGGCATTGCCATGTGCTCGGGGGTCAAGCTCTGGGTTTCTAAAGCTCCTAGAGATGACTATAGGCGCTATATAAATAAACTGAATTGAACTGAATTGAATTAAAAATGAATTACTGAATAATAAGTTGTAGTTACACAAAACATAATTTTACAACATGAAGGTGTAATTTTATGTCAATAAGTTGACATTTACAAGAAAAAATGTAATTCTAAATTAAAAAGTTTCAGAATAAAACTTTTTACAACAAAAAGTTACTATTGTTACAACTATTGTTTCTACTATTGTTCTTTTTTTTTGTTTAGGACAATTACAATTTACATCAAAAAGTTGAAATTTTGTGAGAGTCGCAGTTTTAAAAATTTATGTTTGTTTGTTTTTTTTATTTAAATGTTTAAATATTTTTGTAAATATCTTATTTCTTTTAGTGCAAAGATGTTTTACATCAAAAAGCTACATTTTTGCAAGAGTTGCGGTTTTACAACAAGAATATGTATCTCTCCAAAAGTCATGATTTTACAGCAAAAAATTGTAAATAATTTACAGTTAAAATAAGACTCAATGCACAGTTTGTTTCAAGCAGCCACATAAACAAACTCTAAACTGGGAACAAAATTTCTCAGCAAGTAAAATGTCTTTCTGCATGGATAGATAATTTCAGTAACCTTGGGTCATTTTCTCCCAGAATTTGTTGTTTATTTATTTATTTAAATCTTAGAAAGCATTTTTGCAGTGATCTGTTAAAGATTTAAATATGTGTACTGAGTTAAGGTCACAAATTTGGCTCTCACACACTTGCAGTTGAAAGAGTTTTCAGGTTTTTCTTTTTTTTTTTTTTTTTTTCCAAAAGCCTGTCGGCCAGCAAAATTTGATTAGATCTTCATTAGTGAGCTCTTGCCGTGCGTGTACTGGGCTCCATTTCCTCCTCTGTGGGCATCTTCCTTGACCAGACTGGTTGTCTGGTAGCTGCAGTTATTAACCACTACTTATATAAACCCAAATGGGAAAAGGACGTGGAAGAAAAGAACAAAAGAAAATTGAAAGGAGCCATGATTTTTAACATTTATTTTTGTATTTCAATATATTTCGTAATTATCTTCTCATCTGAAAAATGTCTGCACGGGAGGAATTTAATGCTGAGGAGGCAAAAGAATAGATAATCGTGCTATTTTAAAATAGGTGATTTTCTGGTGCAAAAGCTTCAGTATATCCATCCATAAAAGGAGCGAAGATGAGCAGAGGACATTCACTTTATAAACAACACACATGAGAAAACACAAGAATACATCAGAGTTTAAAGCTGAAACTTAGTGAAAAGACCTTAAAACGACAACTATATCATGAGCCCAAACAACAACTTGAATTGGTTGAAAGGTGAAAGGTGAAAAGCTGTCTTTTTTGAGACGTTGAAAATACGTTTAGCACCACAGAATGACTGAACAGAGATGTGTTTTCAGCGTCTCCCTTTAAAGAAGAGCTAGGATGAGCCAACCGATGAGCTAGTAAAATGATAATGAGCAAACAAAGAAACCAAAACACAAAACATAATTCTAGGAATATGTGACGTAAAAAAAAAATTGAAATTAAAGAAACAAAAGAAAATAACTGAAAAAAATAGTGAATAAATAAATAAATAAATAAATACCTTCTTGCTTGGATGGATAATATAACCAGAATTAATGTTCACCAAGAATTAAGTGTTAATTTCTTATATTTTAGCTCGTCTTTTTTGTAGTGCATGAACAAAAAAATGAAATAAATAAACAAGATAAATAAATGTACATGGATATCATTCAGTGCTACAAGAGTGTGTTTATGTGGTTACTTGAGGCAAGATTTTCCTAATGAGAGAGAGAAAGATAAAAACTGGAACTTCCAGAGACATTCATGTAACAAAACAGTACAAATCTAAATAAGCACACATTTAAATCTTGACATGTTCCCAGGACAGTTTGCACACCTTAAGACTGTTTTTCTAAAACGTTCCGTCACTTGTTACCCTATGATTATTATTATTATTTTACACACATTTTTATTTAATATATGCATCCGCATTCATCCTTAACTTTTTTTCCTGATCCTTCTGGCTCCCAGAGAAATGTTCTGATATATATATATATATATATATATATATATTTCATTTTGGTATATGTGTGTGTGTATTTTCTGTCTATACATATACTTAGAAATACCTACATGCTTAACAACTTTCAAGCGCTTTCAGGAGTCAGGAGTACAAAACCTCAAAGAAATTGGATTCCAACAACCCAAATCAGTCTGGAGAGCGCCACAGCTGAAATAACTCCAATTTGATTGTTTTGCATTGGTGCACCTGCAGCCTCATTTGCTTTGGCATCTCATGCTGATTCTTACACAAGTGCACACATTCCTCATAACTAATCACCAGGGCGCAAATCAAGCACAAATATACCAGATTATAGTTCGAGATATTCCACAAGTAATAACTAATATGAAGTACAAATTATAATGTAGGAAAACAATTCAGTTGATTTACCTGCTTTACTTTGTTCTTCTTCATAAGTTTTAGCTGTTAAAACGCATCTTGCAATAAGTGACTGTGTCTTTACAAAGTCACTTATTGACTGAAAATTGTCTTTTATAAAAACCGAAAACAGAAACAAAGAGAAAGTTTAAAGTGTTAAAGTGCATTTGAACAGTTGAATATTTATCGGTGCTTTTTGCAACTGATGTTAATCACTTACTTCTTGTTTGTATAGTCCTGCTTGGTTGAGTGTCTCTTTTCTCTTCTTTAACTTTAATTGAACCTCTGTGAACACGAGAACAAGAGAAACATTATAAAGACAATTTTAAAAAATGATCTCGTTCATGACACGTTTTGTATATTGTCCTTTTTCTCTTGCTCTCTTGCGCTCCCTCTAACACACACGCACACACACGCACACACACATGCACACACACATGCTCACATGTACTGTCCCTCATATTAAGTAATCACTAAAGGGCAGGGAGTGTTTCTCGGTGCTGAGAGGAATAAGAGCCGAGGATAGTGAGGCTTTCACTCTTGATGCTGCCTTCATTGGCACTGACACACTGAACAAGCTATTTTTTTCTGCACTGAAAGAACTCTGCACTCTAACTCGGTGTTCACAGAAGGTGCAGCTAATACCAATGGAGGTTACAGTACACGTCAAATAATCCAAAGTACAGAAAAGCTTGTGGAATTTGGGAGCTGATTACACACTGAAACACACTGCAGCAACAAGACTTTTACCTTGCTTATATTTTTTCTTTTTTCCTACTTCTTTAACAACACTGGAGATCTTTGGCAGGATTTTATCTGAATGGATGAGAGTGAGTTATTTTTACTTGATGAGTTTCACTTTGAGAGCCAAGATATTCTCTGTCTTCGGAAATGTTATGTAATGAGTAAAAACTAATTTGGCAGGTAAGTGTTTCACATTTTCTATTATTTAATGCTTTTAAAAATAAAAATGCTTAGTGGTTAGTTTTCACAAATGTGTGTGTGTGTGTGTGTTTTTGTTTGTTTGTTTAAATGTGGTCAAAGAAGCTGGAACAGGACACACTTTTGTTGCACATCCACGCACTCTAAAGGACCCCAGGAGCCAGCAAACAAAGCCAGAGCCATAGGTATAAGATCAGAATGGCATTTGGGGACCTCCTTGAGCAGGTGGGGAGCACAGGACGATTCCAGATCCTGCATGTGACCCTCCTCTGCATACCCGTGCTGATGATGGCCAGTCACAACCTGTTACAGAACTTTGTGGCTTCTGTGCCTCCTCACTTCTGCAGCTTTCACTCGAACATCTCTCAGTCTCAGCTGAGCCCAGAGGAAGCCTTGCTCATCACAGTGCCACTAGATGAAGCAGGAAAACCGCTCAAGTGCCAGCGATATGTTGTTCCACAGTGGCACCTCCTGGCTAAGAATGGGACTTCCACGTACGAGGCGTATGGAGAGGCAGAGGGAGTTGAGGATGTCCGCTTGGAGGAATGCAGAGATGGATGGTCCTATCAGATGACTGAGAGGACCTCTACGGTCATATCTGATGTACGTCAACTTGCAGAAGTTTATATGTTGTTTTGTGTTGTGGTTTAACTCTTGTCATTTTTGTGTGTGTGTGCGTGTTAGTGGGATTTGGTGTGTGACCTGCGCTCTTTAAAGCAAATGGGACAAACTATCTACATGGGAGGAGTGCTTGTGGGGGCTTTTGTCTTTGGGGCCCTTTCAGATAGGTAAAGTCTAACTCAATACAATTAGTTGTAAACCTTTCTACCACACTTCCTTATAGAACCTGTGAAACTGGGATTTTAGAGGCAATAGTTGTCATAAAGGAGTCTCGATCTTTTTATTTATTTATTTGATATATGTAATGTTTCAAAGACATCACACTTCTCTCCTAGATATGGTCGTCGCATCCTCCTGCTCATCTCTAATCTGCTCATGGCGGTGTCAGGAACGTGTGCTGCTTTCTCATCCTCCTTCTCGCTCTTCTGCCTCTTCCGCTTTGGTTGTGGCATGGCTCTGTCGGGCCTGGCGCTCAACACCTTCTCACTCAGTAAGATTATCAGATGGGAAAAGAACCATAACTGTAAATGTAAAAAAAAAAAAAAAAAAAAACATGCCTGAACATGAAACTCTGACCATGGGACGATCAAACAAAGACCATGGACATCTAAAGGTAAATAAAATGACAAATGAATAAAGAGGTCAAACGAGAATGAGAGGACACCGACATCTGGCCGACATCTGGGCTATGCTCACCTTCCAGATTCATGCCGCTACATTGTGTAACCACAAGAAATAAATGCAATATGCCCACTGATGAATGTAAAACTCCAGGTTTGTTAATGTTTTCCTCGGCATCACCTGCCTTAATGTCTCACCACTCCAGATTCTGCAGAAAGGGAGAGAAACTGACTCTCGGGCAGTTGGTCACTTTCTTTAGGGCAGCTTTTTGAATCTTTTATCCAGTTTTTTAACGGCAAAACGCAATGTCAGTGAGGAGGTAATGAAAGTTATAGGGAACATAAGAAGTATATGCAAATGGTTAAATAACTGATTGGAATATATAGAATAGAAATAAAGGATGAGATAAAATGAAACATTTAAAAATAAGTGCAGATCTTCACACTGGAAATAAATCTTAATCTAGTCAAATTTCATTATATTAAGCAAAAAATAAAGAAAAAACCTGCCAGCTGGGTAAGAAAAAATTACTTGGCAAGAATTTAGATGTTAATTTGTTTTTGTTTTTAAGAAGATAAGAAAAATCTTAAAACAAGGCTTTTTTTTACTGTCTTGAAAATATATTTCTATAGTGTACGTACACATTTAATTACTGTAACAACATGATTATTTTCCATATTGAACTTTTAATTAATTGGGATGAGAATAAGAAAAAAAATAAAGGGATTAAATAGGGAACTAAATGTATAAATAAATGTGAGCAACTCATATTTCAGACTTTAAAAAAAAAAGAATATGCAAACTAGTACATTGAAAATAATGATTTAAGTCATATCTTCATAGTTTTAAATTTCAAATTCATAGATTAATTTGTTTTTTCTTTACATTCTTGTCTCTATATTGTTTTATCAAATTACTAGTTTCCCAGATGACAACAGAGTACTCATATTAAGTATCTCTCTTTTTGCATTTTCTTTTCTTTTCTTTTTTTTTAATGTAAAGTCGTGGAGTGGATCCCCACTCGTGTGCGGACAGTCACAGGCACAATAACAGGCTACTCTTATACGGTGGGACAGCTGGTCCTGGCAGCCGCTGCTTACTTCATCCGGGACTGGAGATGGTTAACCCTGGCTGTGTCGCTGCCCTTCTATGTCTTCTTTCTCATCTCATGGTGAGAAGTAAAGACACACAAGAGTTACTGAGTGTTTACAGTTGAGTTATATACATACATACATACATACATGTATATATATATATATATATATATTTATTTTTGCAGGTGGTATCATGAATCCTCAAGATGGTTAGCACTGAATAATAAGCCTGAACAAGCTGTCAAGACACTTCGAAGTGTTGCTAGATTCAATGGACGCCGTGAAGAGGGAGAGAAAATTGACATTAAAGTAAGCCAGCGGTGTTCTTGCGCCATCTGTTTGTACTGTGTTTTGGCAAAGTTTCTATTGATAAGACCCTTTATTTATTTTTAGATGCTTCAAGAATCCATGAAAAAAGAAATGTCCAGCTCTAAGGGGTCCTACTCGGTCCTGGATCTGTTCCGCACACCCAACATGAGGATTATGACCATCTACCTCAGTGCTGTCTGGTAGATGACCTGCTTTTGTTGTTAAAATAAAAGTAAATGAAGGCCACTGGTATATAACATTGTAATCACGTCTGTGCTCTTCACAGCTGAAAAGATCAACCCTTTCTCTTTGTTTGGGGACCTTTGGGTCCAGCGTGGCACCTGGTGTTGCTACTTCACAGTATCAGATAGACTTGGATCCTCAACTTTTCAAGTTCTTTCTGTTTTATTTTGGTTTTTCTGGTATTTTTTCAACAATTAAAAAAAAATGAAATTCATGTTTCCATTTGCAGCATAAGCAATACTAGAAGCCACATTGCAAAATGAGACTCGTAAACAATTTTAAACATAAAATGTGTAAGGCTCATAAGCCTCTAAAAACCTCAACAAAACTCAAAAGAATGGAGTGACATTGAAACTCAGTTTGATGTTGAGCAGTCAGCTAATCGGTTTCCTATCTGTTGTAGGGTATTTTCACAACCTCCCAAGCAGCATTTCCTCCCAGCCACACAACACACACACACATATGGCATGGTCTGCTAGTTTCATATTTGGCCTCATGTCAATTGCCCACTTGGGTTCGCTTATGTGATTGACCCAAGCAGGGCCCAGATGAGACAGATATGACACCCATGTTGGGCCCATATCCATTCATCACCCATGTACCTGAGAATAACCATTCACATGGGATCAACAAGGAGCCCAGAACCCATAGCTCATATGGTTCCCGTTTTTAGACAAATGTTGGCTGTACAGATGTGATTCAACAGCTGTTGTAGTGTTCAGTATTCCGTGGTTGTTCAAAGCATGTCAAAAACAGGGACTGAGATGACAGGAAATTGTGCCAACTCATGTGAGTCCTTTAAGCATCATCAATAAATTCAATCCTTTTTGTGTTTCACAGGCTGTCAACTAGCTTTGCCTACTATGGTCTTGCTATGGATCTGCAGAAGTTTGGAGTGGACATCTACTTGATACAAGTCATCTTTGGAGCAGTTGACATTCCTGCCAAAGTTGTTGTAACTGTGTGTATGAGTTTTATTGGACGCAGGCCATCACAATCTGGTGCTCTCATCGTTGCTGGAGTCACTATCTTGGTCAACCTGCTGGTACCTCATGGTATGACAGAACACACACCTGCCAAAGTGACACAATTGTGTTATCATGTAAACTTGCACAATTCTGTGAAAAACAAATCCCATTGATTTTTTTTTTTTTTTTTTTTGTAGATAAACAGACTGTACGTACCTGTCTGGCTGTGTTGGGTAAAGGCTGTCTTGCAGCATCTTTCCAATGCTGTTACCTTTACACTGGTGAACTGTATCCAACCATCATTCGGTAAGTCTGGAACAAGACCCCTCATACGCAAATAGAGAGAGAAAAATAATGCTTCACTTTAAATTAGCACCTCCTTTGACCCTGAAGGGAACAAAAATAAATGTTAAAACTCTAGAGCATGTTCGTGTTGTGTGCTGTGCATGTCTTTGTTCCAGTACAGGTGTTCTGAGGCAGGTCAAAGGTCAAATGATCAGATTAAGAGACTCAAACAGATGTGACTTCCACCTAAACAGCAGCAGGTCTCTTCAGATCTGTGAAGCCTGCATAACATGTGCTTAGTTTGTTACAGAGATGGATGCATTTTGTCTTTAGAGCCTCACTTCAGCAGGAAGTGATTTTGATGTTCTTTACAAAAACGTAGTCAACCAATACAAAAAAGAAAAACAATTTCTTACCCCCTGAATCAAGAAAACATTGACTACTGTAGGTAGTACTACCATAGGTAATTATCACTTTAAAAAAATAGTTGCTACTGTGATTGGCCAAAGATCCTGTACCTGATCCTTGTTTCAATGCTTTTTATTAAAAATAAAGATATTTAATTGTCGTAGAACTGTTTAAACACGAGTAAAGTATCAGATGAACGAGAAATCCAAAATCAGAATCAGCAGTTGCCTTGAACCAAGCGGGGCTTTCTTCAATGTAAAAAATGCAAAACAGGCTAAATTTTAGAACAACAAACGAACAAACAAACAAACAAAAACATCTTCTGACTGTAGCTTATAGGGAATGATACAAAAACCAAACAAAATAATAATAAAAAAAAAAACAGTCCACCTAGTGTGGAGCATGGTAGAGGTTCTATCATGTTTCTTTAACTGAAGGTATTAAATAAATCAAATATATAACAATATAAGAAAAAAATAAAAATTAAATAAAATTAGTAGAGGGACATCAGTCTGAGAAGTGCTGCCGCATTTCAGAAAACCAGGTTTGAGGCAGCAGATTTGTGCAGGACCATAATCTCAAAAGACTGGTGAAGAAGAAAAGATGCTATCTACTTTTTGGTATCTCCAGTAGCCAAACATGCATGAAAAATACATGCTGCCTTTGTTTGGCTACCGGAGTTACCAAATATGGTAATTTTCTCCATAAAGGGTTAATTAACTAGTCTGATAGATCAGACCTGCATCTGGACAGATGTAGGGTCAGAAAACGAGCCACAGGCCATACTCATCCGATGGACGGGACGAAGTGTTTCCTGCAAGCTGATTCAGATGCCCGTCTGGATGTTTACCATCCAGACGACAATGTTGCAGCTCTGTCCTGTTAAGCCCTCTCAGAGATGCTTTACAAGGATAGACTGATAACATAATACTCAATGAGCTTCAACAGATGGCAGCTGTGGACGGACATATCTAGACTATTAACCTACCTTTACAACACACCAGGGAAAGGAGAAAAGGACAAACACAAATGCTACAACAGCTGATTCAATCACTGACATTTGCCTTCATTTCCAGCTTAGATAAAATTGTGAAATTACTGTGTAGTTATGGCCGTGTTATTTTTTTTTCATTTCCTCAGTCAGAATGGCATGGGATGGTCTTCCATGATGGCGCGTGTGGGAGCAATGGTGGCTCCACTGGTGCTGCTAACTGGGGACTACATTCATTGGCTCCCAGGTCTGATCTATGGAGGAGCGCCGATCCTCTCTGGGGTGGCTGCAATATTTCTCCCAGAAACACTTGGCTCCAACCTTCCTGACACGATACAAGATGTGGAGGAGAGGTAAAGTGAAGCATTCACTCAAACACTCACTCACTTTTGTAACAGTACAGTGTGACATACACAATGATAAATTGCACACGTTGTCCATTATCATGATTTACTCAATATAAATGTGTATACTCTTGGAGAGAAACAAAAAAGAAAGAACCATATAAATTTATCTATATTTGTGTTTTCGGTTCAACTCAGGGGATCTGAGAAAAACTCCAAAGTTTCTTCAAAGGATGCAATAATCTTGCAAGACACCCAGGTTGATCTCCTGAAGCAGACTGCCTGACACCTCTAAGCGATGCTCCTGTTTCTGGTACTCGTCTTTCAGGATATATTTGCTGATGTGCTTACAAAAGTAGATTGGGTACTGTGTTTTGTTTTGTTCTTTTTTTTTGTCACTTGTATATTTGATTTTCACGATGAGTTTTTTTCTTCTTTTTTTTTGTCTTTTGAATGCTGGACAATCAACGTTGTTTTTAGACAGGTCAATAAAATGACACAAAGGTGTGTTAGTGACATAATTGTAATCTTTAGGTTTATTGTGTATAAATCATTTTTATATAGAGAGATTTGTAGATTCTTTATTTAAGCCTTCACCAGATTTAAGATGTTTTGTAGAATTTTCTGTACTGGGGGGAGGGGGGGGGGGGGGGGGGGGGGGGGGGGGGGGGGGGGGGGGGGGGGGGGGGGGGGGGGGGG
>JBAMYA010048382.1:0-34153 GCA_037176975.1 Arrhamphus sclerolepis
CTAATTTTTTTTAAATAATGAAAGTAAAATTTAAAAAAAATTGTATATTACTATTTATATGAAAAGAAATGATTTTTTTCAACAAAAAATTTGTGATTTAAGGATTTAAATGTTCAACGTTTTATAGCGTACGCTAGCTTAGTAGTTGCTCTTTGACTCCAAACAAGAAACTAAGTAAGCTAACATTAGCTTAGAAGAAGCTAAGTAAGCTAACATTAGCTTACGAGAAGCTAAGTAAGCTAACATTAGTCACCAAGAAAAGCAGTAAAAAGCCCAACAATGTGAAGTTCTCTAACCCGAACACTTTGTGGACCCGTGGAGTCCAGGAACTAGCAGGAAAACTGACTGGAAACTGGTTTCCATGGTGATGGCGTGGCCAGGGATGAAACACACCCCTGAAGTAGAGAATTACACAAACAGAACAGGCATGCTGGTGAAGCCTGAATGTACCAACAACAATCCCTCAGTTTGTACAGTTTTTCAAGTGTCCTTCGTGATCTTCTGTGTCGGACAGGGCGACAGCGGCAGTTCGTCACTTTCAGTGCAGGATCATTTGAAGCCAGCTGGAGAGAAAGACAAGTTGTTTACGCCCTTAGAAATGATCAGAGCTGAAAAACAACATTAACAAACCAGGAAGAAGGAACGGTTTTGGGCCATGGAAGTGCTCTGAGTGACAAATGAAAGGCTTTTAAATCATCTTGGAGCCCTGGCACACTTCTGCTTTTGAAAGTGAAATCTACATTTGAGCATTTCTGCTTTGTTTGTTTGCTCAGAGTTCGTGAGAATATTCAGGAAAGTCGACGCTTAAAAAAAAAAAGTTTAAGCAATCCCCTGAAAGCAAGTTGCAGTTTCTGTCACTTACTAGAATGTCCAGCCTGATAGCGATGTTTCTGCTGTTGTTGATAGCACCAGTCAGCAGAGACGGCCAAAGATGGCTCTCCTGGCCGCAAACAACAGATTGAGGAGACGAGGGAGGAAGCAGAACAGTTGGCTTCTCGGGCAAAAGGAGGGCACTCCTTGTTAAATTGTTGCTTCAGGGAGTCACTTGCTGCATCCTTGGCAGCGGACTGTGTCCCTGCTTGTTTTTGACATTTTTATGCATACATTATTTTTGAAAAAGTACTGCAGAATCAGTGTTCCCAGCTCACTTCTGTGACTCCTCGATGCAACACTTCCCAGCTCAGTTCAGTTTTACACTTTTTTCAAGAGTGGTTGGAGCAGTTATCCTAACAGTTACTTTTAAATATCTACATACACGTGAACAGTAATGTATAAGCTGCTGGATGGCAACTTCTGCTGAATGTAAAGGTTTGGCAGATGGATTATATGTCAATATGCTTCTTGTTGATTTAATCTTGACCAACAGGTGACCTGTCATCATGAACCCTTTTGTTTTCTTGATAAATGAGATGCTAATAATTCGAATTATCATGCAAATTATTCAAATCCTTGCAGGCTAATTTGAAGTTAAGGACCACTTTGTTCGTTTGAAACCCAAGCGTCTGCATGAATGTCCGAGCATTTATCTTTTTGCTTATAATTTGTCTTTTCTTATCTATTATCTATTTCTTCATTTTTAGTTTTGCAGGTTGATATGGACAGTCCAGGCTGTAATTTCAGTCAAAGTCTCCCATTCTTTGTTGGAAGTTAATTTGAGTTGTAACTAGAGGTTTAAAGATCCACTCTATAAAAGGACAGATAACCTTTTTTATTCTCTCTAACATTAAATCAGACTAAGCTTTTCCTGTTTCAGCTCCATTAGGACTATCAAATTTAACTTTATTTGCTAAATGCCTGAACAATGAGAGAGAGGGGTTTCTTTTTATTGCCTTCAGGAAAGTCAGACTTTTCCTTAGTATTTGGTAGCATTGCCTTTAAACTGCATGACCTGGGTCAAACGTTTTGGGTTTCCTTCCAGAGACTTCTCTCAATAGTTTGCTGGAATTGTGGTCCATTGCTTCTGACAGAACTGGTGGAACTGGGTCAGGTTTGTAGGCTGTCTTGCACACTACATTTAAGCTCTGCCACTAATGTTGTACAGGACTAAGATCAGGACTCTGTGATGACCACTCCAAAACATTAACTTTGTTGTCCTTAAGGCCCTTTGTAACTCATTTGATGGTATTTCTAGACTCATTGTTCATTTGGAAGACCCATTTGTGCCTAAGCTTTAACTTCTTGGCTGACTGAGATGTTTCTTCAGTTCACATCATGATGCTGCCACCCCCGTACTTCACAGTTGAATGGTGTTTTTCCTCCAGATGTAATGACAATGGTCATTATGACCTCCTGTTCAATTTTAGTTTCAATAGACCACAGGACATGTCTGCAGAAATGAAGCTCTTTGTCCCTGTGTGCATTTGCAAACTGTAATCTGGCTTTTAAATGTTGCTTTTGGAGGAATGTCTTCTTCCTGGCTGAGTGATCTTTCAGTCCATGTGAGACCAGGACTGGTTTTACTCTCTTACTAGCTTCAGCAGCATCTTCACAAGGTGTTCAGCTTTTGTTCTGAGATCGATATGCACATTTTACCCCAAAGCACGTTCATCTCTGAGACACAGAAGCTGTCTCCTTCCTGAGGTCTATGATGGCTGAACATTCCCATGGTGTTTAAACTTGAGTAAAACAGATGAATGTGGCACCTTCAACCAGGATGAACCAGACTGCTGCAGGTCAACAATTCTCTTCCTGATATCCTGGCTGATTTCTTAGGATTTTCCTATATCATCGCACAAGCAAGCAGTGTCTTAGAGGTTAGCCTTAAAATACAGGTGTGCCTCCAAATGTTGTCAATTAACCTACCAGAGGCTTCCGAAGCCATGACATCATCATCTTGGTTACCCAAATTGTTTAACAGCATATTAGTCATCGTGTGTGTAGACCTCTGACTCTGATGAATGACAGAAGATTCTTTAAAAAAATCATTTGTCATTATTCTGGTATTAGACAAAATAATTTTGGCAATCCTGACTTAAAACAGGAAAAGTCAGAAAAAAATGTTAAGTATCTTTTTTATTCAGGGTACATCAACATCTGGTTTCAGCTGTATACAGTATATGGACAGTATATGTATATACACAATCCTGTGTGAACAGAGTTCCTTCCAAGAGCATTAAATTGTTGCAGCAGGAAAAAGTGACAAACATTCAGTTCTTTTAGTTCCCAATTAAATACTCTGTGATTCAGAAAATGGAATAAACTCAAAATCTGGGCTACAACAGTAATGTATGCTGCTACCTGCACAATGCTAACCCCTGATATGTATTATCAACTGTGTGTTGTTCACTTGGGAACCAGAGTCAGCCTAGTTTTAGATGCTTGTCTCCATTTTTCAAGGGCAACATATGTTTTCCATGCCAGGAGCGGTGGGCTGCACCAGTCATCCTCTTCTCTCGCTGACTGTTTCTGCCTTCCTTTCCCCTCTGTTCTTGTCTCTTCTCACCACCTCTGTCTTATCTCCCTGCCGCCTTGTGTACATACATTATTTAACGATCTGAGAAGTGAAAATGCCATAATAGAGTATCTCAGCATCAAGCCGGAGCACAGGGACATGTTATTTTTACAAATCTCATTTGCCTGGTTCACATGGTTTAATAATGTATGTATTGGCGGCACATGCACTGCTGCATGCAGGGAGTGGGGGGGTGCAGATAGGAGTCATCAGTATGCCAAGTGTGTCATTAGGATGACACCATCCACTGACAGAATGTGGCTTTTGGACAAATTTCACCACAAAATTTCTCACTGTGAAAATGAAATGAGATGGGATGAAAACGTGGTGCAAGGATCTGATTTCTTCCTCGTCTCCAGCTGCTGCATTCCCATCTGTTTATTTCTCTTCATCCCACTTCTTTTCATTAAACTCATTTGAGACAAGGGCACAGGTGTTGCTTTTAACTTAGGTTTCATTTGTTTAGCTTCAGCACCACAGTGGAGCAATGTCCCGCTTCCCTACTCACCTGTTTTTACATTGATGAAATAGCAAAAAGAAATAACGCAGTAATATTCCAAACATAAAGATGTTTTTCTTGTTTTTTTCATGTTAAAACAGCCCAAAATTGTTAGCTCAGTCCCTGTAGACGTGGAGGATGAGTCGCTTTTACAACGCTGTCTAAGGCTGGTTTTTCTTTGATCTCTTTGTCACTCAGTCATTTTCTCTTCCATTGTTACTTTCTTTAGTATTAGATGCTTCAAAGATGACGTCTAGTTTCATCACTGATGCCGTTACATCGTGTTGTAAACCAATATTTGCATAGAAATCCAAAGTTCCTAAGGGATGGGAGACCACAACAGCTAAACGATGCTTCCTAAAATTAAGTAAATCCCTTTAAAAGAAAACAATATTTTAACATGATCAAAAGTCTGTTTGCTGCTTTAAATTATGTTTTACATTTATCTTGAAGGAATATTGATGACCTTTAGAAAGTGTTGTTCATTTCTCATGGTCTCCCATCCCTTCAAACAGCATGAACTACCCGAAAGTCTCTTTGGACTTTGGTCCCGGTCGTCTTTTGCAATAACTGCTCATCGAACTCCTTAATTTCCCCAGAGGAGTCATTTAAGGCTGATATCATCTTATGAGTCAATAGCTTATCGAACCACCTTTAGCAGCAGTAACTTGAAGCTGTTGTTTTATGTTTTACTTTTTTTTCGGCCAATCTTTCTTGCAATGGTGCAACTGCTAATTGCAAAAAGGAAAAAAAACAAAAAAAAAAACATTTGCTTTGTGGTTAATCTGTGAGTGTGATTCAGTTTGCTGGTTGTGCAAGTGAAGAGGCTGCATCTTATCGCAGCTACTGTCCGGTACACGCTGCAGGTGAAGAATTACAGCAGTCAGTATCAAAGTGTCCGGATAAGGCTGCAGCACAGCGCTGTTAGAAAGCTGCGTATTGGCTTCACTGTTGCAGACAAAATAAAGCTTCTGTTTATAAAAGCCACCACAAGCGCCTGCCATCCTTCAGCCGAGTAGAAATCTAATGATCCATGGTAGGCATAATGGGAGGAAAAAATGGGTATTATCTCATTTTGTAAATTAGATCACACAATTTTGTATCTTTGTATCTTATCAAGACCTGAGGTGAAAAGCTCAATCTTGGAAACAGGCTTCCATCCAAGATTGCAAAACAGATTTTAACTCCATGTTCCACAACTCAAATGGTGCTCAGACTCCATCTGGCACTCGTTGAAAGTCTTGATTGTATAAAAGCAATGGGCTTCAAACTGTTTGGGACCTACAGCCATTATCAGGTGTTACAAACAATATGATGTATGTCATGCATCTCTTCAAAGCTACAGCCAGCTGGGATGCTGTTAAACTGATATTTGTTCTGTATGAGTCAAACTCAGACTTTTAGCAATCACACATTTCCACATGAGGTAGCCCTCTTGGAAGGGAAGTGAAAGTTCTTCGTATTACTTCCCAAATAGCTAAGAAGGGTTGCTGATCCGCAGTTTTCTTTGCTCCACATTTGTGCACAATGTTGTTGAGTCGGTGGCTACCTGAACCTCGCCTCAAATGTGCCAAATATGATCCAAACTATATTTTCTTGCAACACTTACCTTAACCCGTATCAAAGTGGCTCATTTCATTTGGATCTCATCAGGCTCATAATACATAAGTCAAAAAGACCCAGCTAATGACCTCTGCCAAGGTCTCTGTCCCTACTTGCTGCACAAAATACATTACACTGAAAGTGCATGGATCCTCCTGCAGATGGTGAGCACACTGGAGGCTCTTCAGGTCAGGAACGAGGTGCTGCTTCAAGTGGAGGATGTTTAGTATCCTGGATGAGGGAAGAATTTAGGTGGACTTACAGACTGGTGCAGCATCTGCAGGAGTGAAGACCTTGTACCAGTCTGTTGTGGCTAAGAGAGAGCTGAGCCAAAACCCTCAGACCCTTAGAGAGAGGGTGAAAAGGATCAGTCATTCCAGAGGGACTGAGTTCAGCTGCTCCTCCACATCAAAAGGAGCCAGTTGATGTGTTTCGGCCATCTGGTTAGGATGCCTCCTAGACGCCTCCCTGAGGAGGTGTTTCGGCTCAGTCCGACCAGGAGTAGACCCAGAGGCAGACGCACTGCAGAGACGATATCTGCAAGCTGGCAGGGAAATGGCCTGGTATTGTCCCAGAAGAGCTGGTGGAAGTGGCCAGGGAGAGGGAGGTCTTGGCCTTTCTGCTCTGTGGCCTGTATAAACTGTTACCTTATGAAAGCAGGGATGGATAGATGGATGATTGCTGAAGTAGCAGCGGTGAGGAGAGCTGGAATATTTTAATGCATGCATTTACATATTTGGCAACAGGCAGCTGGAAGCCCCACTGCTCGTGTGAGCTCTTTCGATCTGGAATCTCCTGAAATCAGGAATACAGGAGGCAGATGGCCCTCTGGAGGTTCTAAAGAATCCCCTTTAGCACGGAAAAGACTGGATGTTGGCTGGCGTTGAATGGTGATTTAAAGGTCTGTTTGGTCACATTTTCTCCCACCGTGTTGTAATCTGGCAAAGAAACAGGAATTCTGAAATCAGTATTGACACTGCAGCTTTGCAAAAAGTTTTGTACTGTTGACTTTTGACTTTTTAATGCAAAGTGTCTTTGTATTGTCATCCATTTTTCATTTCCTTGTGCCATGAATGTTTACTGAACTCAAACAGGTAGATCACAGCAGATTATATCAACAGATGGGCCCAATCACTGTTATGCAATTACACAGGTAAATACAAGAAAATGCTTCTGTTGTCATAATGAAAAGGAGAACAATAAATGAATAAAATGTTAGAAAGAAACCGCTGTTGCCTCCTGCGCTAAAATAGAGCCAAAACCCAGCAAGAGACGAGGCCTATCAGCTCTTTAATCAATGCTTCTCTGGCCTTTGTTGACAATGACAAGTGTCACATTGGGTAACCTTTTGTGGAAGATTTATTCGAGAAAGAAATGGGCAGAAAAATCCAATTACATTGGAATCTGTCAGGAACTAAAGATTGAATATGGAGATCCAGACTTCCTCCTTCTCCATCCGCGTCTCAGACGAGCCAGATAACTTGCAGATCACACATTTTCCTCACAAGAAGCCTAAACAAACCATTTATATCTGTGTCCTCCCCTCCGCTCTGTTTATAAGCTGTGTCTGATGCCTGTCAGCGATACACTGTACAGTTCAGACCAGATCCTCCAGCCAGCTGGAGGACTCGAGCGTTTCCACATCACAGAACCATTTTAACATCAGGCAAATTTTATATGATGACACCGAGGGTGGGATGAAGGGAAAAACGTGCCAAATGTACTCTAATCACTGTCATAAATTAGTTACCATATATTTCATGGTTTGTATATAATCAACCTCTCCTGTGTGAATGCGAGCAGTTTATTTGAAATCAAATACTTTCTGGGAGGATCTCTCCAGATTGCAGACTGGAGTGAAGGATTGCGGCCACACTGATTACTCTGAAGTTAAGTACGGCTGCATGGCTAATGAAGTCGACATAGCGCTAATGCTCTTGATACAGCTCCATTTATTTTAGATGTCAATGCCGTAACAAGCTTAAATTCATCATGCTCTTGTATTTAGCAGGCTAATTCAAAGCATTTGAACTGATGCAATTACATTTCTTTTTTTTTTTTTCAAAGAGGTGCTAAATTTGGTAAATGTGGACACATTCTGAGCCGTCATGATCAAGCAATAGCTATGGTTCTCTGAGAAAATATATTTCACAAAAGCAGTACATCTGAATGTTTATTTCTTATTTGTTTATATTACAAAAAGATAGTACCCTTTAATACTGAAATACTCTGCTCCAGAGATTGGCAGGGTCACACATGTATTTAAAATACATATTTGAAATATAAAATGCACTGTGTATGGTATTTTGTGTCAAACTACTTTGAATCTCTTTGTTGAGGACCATGTGGGTAGTTATAGAAGGTGTGTCAGCGTTGTCACCACCTGGGGCTTGCATGAATGGAGCCAGTGCTGTTTTCACTTTGATAGCCATTTTTGTAGGTGAGGAGGTTGTTGTTGAGGGGAGTGAAGGGTAGGCGGGTGTATTAGATGGACCTCCTTGGCTCTGCCTTCTCTTCTTTGTGCTCTCCAGTAGCAGTGCTCCCTTTGGCTATGGTGGCCATTGGTTAAAGTGGTGGAGGTGGTTGTGTTGGTGAGGAGCAGTGACAGCTGGCATTAGGGGAGGGACTCTGGGATACCATCACGCTTTAGTCTTCTGGACTTGTCATGGGACTAACTAAAGGAAACACCAGCAAAAGGAGGTTCCCACCTGAGGACCCCAAAGACACATCAGTTATCGCTGCTCACAGGTTTATACAGTCAAGCTACGCCCAGGTGTTTTGGTTTATTTGAACTCAGTGCTTGATATTTTACAGTTTAATGTTAAAATACTTTCTGGGGATCAGAAGAGGCCACTGATTGAACACACTCTGTTGCTGAATCGCTGTGTTGTATAAAAGATGTTCAGGGTTGTCCATGATGTTTTTCATCCAGACTGATGTGTTTCAGTCTGGATCCTATTCCAGCTGTGTTCAGGGTTCAGCCTGAGTGAGTCAAACAAACACGCTCACTCTGAGGGTTAATTCTTAATCACCAATCACCTCACAGGAAATAAAACTCCACACAGAAAGGCCAGAGAACAAATACTGCCATGCACTTCTTCATCACACACAAATCACTTTTATATATTCTTCTACACTTTAACAGAATTTTGAATTATTCATATTTTGATCCAATAGCTCATTACGCTACAATTAATCTCCCAATGGGCTACAACAGTCATAAAATGCAGATTAGTAGCAATATTTTTGAAGAAATTAGCTCTAATAGAAGAAGAGTTTTCTAATTAGAATTCATTGATTTGCAATAATCACATAAAATTAAGATCCATGGAGCATCCCGATGTGACAGCCCTCCCCAGAGTTTATGCACAGTTGCAACAAGTGAATAATGGAATAGCCATGCTTGAACTATAGCAAAATATAATGTTTTAGAAATGATTAGGGTCTAGTAAAAAGGTTGTTTTACTTTTTCTAAAAGGTACAGTCCTCTGAAATGTTGAGGTTCCACATATTTCTGTTCCCATTTCTTTGATTGGTCTGCTTATCCCCACATCAGCTCTGCCAGTTTATTCTCCTTGAAGATTCAAAATGTTATCAAAACATTGTTTGTATTTTTACCGATTCACAAGAAATGATTAACTCTAAAATAGATTTAAAATTACCCAAAAAGATCACATTGCCTAGAATGAAGGATGTAACCAATGATCTTAGACAAGCAACTGTTGCTCCACATCTGTCAGTAATTTTTCCGTATCATTTGGAGTTCAAGGTTCTACAACAAGAGAGATCATTTACAAGACAGTTGTCAATCTTCCAAGGGATGGTCATTCCAGGTCAGAAAATGCAATGTTCAGGAACAGTTAATGAAAGCATGATTAGAAGACTGAACAAGCACGGATTGTTTGGACGACGTGGAACATGCACAGTCTCGACTCAGCACTTAGCAACATGGCAACGATCTCCTGCAGACAGATGAGACCAACAGGAAGTTGTTTGCCTTTGATGCGTAGCACCAGGTTTGGAGAAAACCAAACAGCAGTTCAGTAGAAAGACCTTGTAGCCGCTGTCAATCACAGCAGCAGGGGATTATTGTTTGGGGAGCTGCGTGCCTTGTGGTCATCAAGTGGACCGCAAACTCCTCATCCAGGAGGATAATTTGAGGCCATTTGTTTGACACCTAACATAGTCAAAATCAAAGTTTTGGACTGACGAAATCACAGTCCAGTGGTGGGACTTGAGGTGACCTAAGGCCAAAAGAACCTCAATAAAATTATTCAAAGTTTTAAAGAAAAAGTAAAACATGTGGCTATGTAATCATTCTTTACTTAATATCGCTCCATATGATTTTTGTTCCTTTTGGCTTTATTTTTTAGTTGAATAATGTCACAGAGGTGTGTGCACGTGCTGATAAAGTTAACTTTCTAACATCATTTATGTATTTAGGTGTCCTGAAAAACACCGGACAATCACATCTGCTTCAGAGCAGATCTGAAATCACATGATCCCTTCAAACTGGTGTTTTCTGATTTGCTGCCTTACATAACTTAGCTTATTGTGACATTTATATTTATCTGGTGGGACGTGGCAGGACGTCAGCACAATGGAGTTCCAAAGTTCACATAGACGTCAGGGAGCAAAGTGATTAGCGAGACCTCGCTTCAACTTGAAAGCCTCTCTGGGTCTATATGTGCAGCTGCGAGGCAGACAAAGCTTTGACCTTCCAGTTGAGGTGGGTGAGTGAAAAGAGGAATTTCACCTGCCGATCAGTGTCGCAACAAAGACGGTGCTTGTTATCAGCTGCCTCCCTGATCCACTTCACCAAGGAGATTCAGACGGAATAAAAATTCACCAAGCAACAGCAAGAAATGACGGCAGAAATTAGCTGTACGTTCAGGAGACCTTTCAAAGATCAACACGGAACTAGCTGTTTTCCAAACAGAGAGCAAATGTTACAAATTAAATTTTGGGGTTTTTTAGTATTTATTTTGGCAGCAATTTATGTACTTTCTCAGAAAACCTTTATAATGTACGGTAGGATAAAATGATGCGCTAGAATTTCATATCCAGCAGACCAGAAGGGAATCGTCATCTTTCTGAATTTGAAAGATGCATTTGAATTAATGATTGGTGGAGTTCTGTTGGGACTGAATCTTTCCAAGCCAACAACAAAGGATGTTAAAGGCGTTGTTGGTGCCTTGAATCTGCTGCTTAAGACAGATCTTAGGGCTCCACTGAGCAACATCATAAGGTGAAATTCCTTAAACTGGTCAAATTCTACTGTTTTGGGTTCTGCCATGGTGTCAGTGGCCACGGCAACGGGAAGCAGGAATGTGGCCAGTTTAGTTTTAAGCTAGGAAGTCACGTGCTAATTTCTATGTGCACTTTCCTTGTACCTGGTTGGACCCCTTTTACCTTCAGAACCACCTAATTCTTTTTGTCTTTTGGTTTTCCCTCTTTTGTGTACTCAGAAGCACAGACATCAGCAAAGCGAGAATCCCACAGAGCCAGTGTTTGTTTTTTTAAAAAAAGGGAGGAAAGACAACCAGCTCCTGCATCTGTGGAGGACAAAAACACACAACAGCCACACAAGCAGGACCAGTGGGAGCTCTGAAAAATAAAAATTAAGAAAGAAAACCACAAACAAAAAAGAAACGAACAGCAACCATCGACAAGCCCGTGAAAACTGAATCATTATCACTGAGAATTATCAGAACCACAAAGACAATTGTGGAGAGTGTGTGTGTGTGCAAGGCTTTACCTGAATTGTGCTGAATTGAGTCCAAGCTAAAGACTGACGCTGGTGTTGTACAGTCTTACAGCAGATGGAATGAATGACCTGCGCTCGTCTGCCGCTGAAGGAGCTGCAGAAGGTGGGAGGGGTTATCCATGATTGATGTCAGCTTTGCCAACATCCTCGTCTCACCCAGCACCCCGATGGTTCCCAGAGAGCAGTCCAGGGCAGAGCTGGCCCGTCTGACCGGCTTATTCAGTCTCTTCCTGTCCCTCTCTGAACCAGCACTCTTCCAGCAGACCTGTGCATGAACAACAGCAGAGAAGATATCATCAGCACATTCATGATGAGAATCTCCCGTTCCACCACGTCCTGCTCTGGTGGACTGAGATGTGATGACTGTGGGGGTCAGATAGAGATGATCATGGTGCATTATCCTGCTGGAAGTATTCATCAGAAGATGGTCCACTGTTGGACATGGTCACCAACAATAACCCCTCCACCTCAGCCAGTGCTACGTCCAGACCTCTGGGCTAGCATAAAAGACTTATTATTGATAAATAAGGGACTCAATAAGTAACTCATATTGAAAACAAGATGCTGTAAGTAATATCATATTTCCAGATATAATATTTTAAATCTTGACAAGAACAAAAAGAATTTGCAGAATGGTTTCTTAGCTTTTCACAGAAATGCATGCTGGAGCGGGAGCAGACCACCTCTGTTCCCTCCTACCGTGGTCTCTTTGATGACTGAGAACACAAACGTGCCGAAGGAGTCGAGGGCTGAATTCTGGCACCTCTCCTGCAGCTGGATGATGGTTAGCAGCTGTATAAGTTGCCAGAGTGAGCTGCGTTTCAGGGATTCACCCCTCTGTTCAGTCACGGACAGCAGAGGTCACAGATGCGTGTCCTTTTCTTTGTGGAAGACTGTCGGTCGCAGCTTCTGTCGCAGCAAACGGCCCAAAGAGGTTTCATCACCAAGCTGCTGCGTTTGGTGAAATAGTTTTCTTCTATCTCAAGCAGCCGGAGTTGAATCCTCATCAATTATATATCCAGTCACATCCCAGAGGTTATGACTTCTGCTTCTTGATATCTACTCCAACTCCTAATTACATTATCAACGCGTACGTGAATGATAGTTTTCTGTGTTGGGGGTTCATGTCTTTGTGTGGGTGATACTGTCCTGACAGTCCTCGCTGGGAGCAGGAAGGCTCAGTTGGGGTTCAGGTCGGTCTCTGTTCATGGCTCTCGTTATACCCACACCCCGCAGATGTGTCGGTGCGATTCAGTGGGCCGCAACAGGTCGAGGTGGCTTTGATTTGCACACACATGCCACATGCCGTCCCAGCTCTGCCGGAGCACAGACGACTCCTTCCAAGAAACTCATCCTCACTTTGTTTTGATCTAAGCATATTTATGTCACTGCCAAATGAACTGCAGCCTCTGGAAAATCAGGCTTAACGAATGTAAGTATGGCTGGAGGTATTTGTCACACCAGAGGCATTGTTCAAGCTTGTTTTTCCTCTAAATTAAGATCACCCACTAAGAGCTTATCGCTTTGCAAAAGCAACTTCGTTTTGTCGATTTAAGCATGAAATAAAGAAGAACGGCACCAAAAATTGAACTTACATCTTTTTTTAAAATGTATCTACCTGTAGTGGAAGCTGGTTGTAAGTGTGACCTTTTTATCTGGAGAATGGTACTTTTATTAATACAAATGGCATCAAACACAAGGAGCCAGCGGGCTCTCGGAGGGGCGGGGGAAGTCCAGCCGATGTAAAGCTCTCGCTGCCAGGAACGCCTCTCAGATCATTTATCCACCGTCAACAATTCAGATGAGCCTCGTGGCCCATGAAGGATTGCAGAACATCAGCCTGATGGGAGACTTTTTACTTGAAAGGTCTGGGTAAACCAATATGGACAGGATTTTTAATAGAATGTCATTGGGTTCATCATTCATCCCCTACGTTAGTGCAGAAGACAAAAGATGAAGCACATCGCTGACTAGCACGGTAGCTGGAGATGCATCAGGTCAGAGGTTTCTGTAGCATCATTCAGCAGCTTCACTGCTTGGACACCTGATGTTTTAGTTCAGATTATTATTATTATTATTCTCCAGAAAAACAACTTGCCCTGTGTTATTCTGGATACCTTTAATGTAGGAATGCAAAATTTGATGTCATATAATATGCCCTCCAGCTTGCATTTGTACAAAACTACTTTTTGGAATTTTCTTTTTTTTTTTCCTGTCTTTAAATATTAATTAATGCATTTGTAGGTGTGGCCCACAGTTGCTTTTGGCCTGTGTCTGGTGTTTTAATTATCAGATCTTCATGATTTTCTGTCTAAATGGACCACTACAACTCATACATGTCAAATGAAGATCCAACTGAAATAAAATTCTCAAATTTAATAGGCTTATAAAAGGATTGGATCGTAGGCAGAACCTAACGTGATTGCTGGCAGAGCTGCTTGGACCCTAATAATCACTGCGTTTGGCTCCATTTTAACTTTGTGGTTTTGGTTGTGCAAAACCAAAAAAAAAAAAGAAAAAAAGCAGAATGAGCGTTGGACTTATTTCAGTCAAGGAGACTTAAACCCAAGTACAACTGTCAGTATGTGCAACTGTTTGCTTGTAGGAGAGTTATTTTTCTCGAAGTAAGTCATCACTGCTGTTGAAGGAACTCACATTCAATTTAATGAAAACATGTTGCAGCAGAGCCAGAATATTGACAAAAATTCAAGCAAGGCTGAATTGTCTCTAGGGGAAGGTGATTATATGTGTATGGAGCACGGCCTTGGACAGACAAACAATAGCACATTTACAGAATTGATTTGTACATACTTTCTCATTTTAATTTACCCCTGCACTGGCCTGGCTTTGGCATGTATCTGCGTGTACTTCATGGTTTCAGAGAAAGTTTACTGACAACGTGGTGAGACTGCACATTGGTGCATGAATTTGATTGGAAGAAATGAAATATTTTAAAGATTTTACTGGTGTGTTTTTTTATTAATTTCAGTAAAAGTAAGAGACTTGCAGTTTGGATCCACCTGTCTGCTGCAAAACTCTGACCTTTATCTATATTTTTTCTTTTTTAGGGTCAAACAACCAAATAGAGCGCAGGCATTAATCCAGCGTTTCTGGTTAATTAGGGTACAGCCTTTAAACTGTCAGAGAAATAATACACGAAAGGTTTTGTATTTTTTTTAACCAAAGCCAAATCAGCCACATGCTTTACAAAAAAACAGTTTACATCAGGTCACTGTGCAATTATTTATTTCACAAAAATAAAGGCAAAATGACAAAAATCATGTGGCCGCCACCATACACGTGTTTGCAGGTCCATCTTCCGCTCGCTGTTTCCTGCATGCCAGGAGTCTCGTGTTAAACGTTTAGTACATTCATCTTTACTGTGTCGCTTCAGCTCAGGAAGGTTTTTGGACAGTCATTAATGTACTGCTCTTACGAATTCTCACCGCAGTTCTGTTGATGTCTGGACTTTGACCTATACACTCCCTCATTTGTCAGCCATTAAATACTGCTGTGTTTGACATTGTTATGGTCTTTCCTGACTGATGTACAGAGGAGTTCATGGTTTGCACCTGTGACTGCAAGACAAGCCCAAATCATCACCCTCCCACTGCCGTGCTTGACAGTATGAGGTACTTCTGCTGAAATGCTGGTTTTTGGTTTTAAACCCAAGTACCATGGCATCCACTAGGTGGCAGCATGATGCATTTGGAATTTTGCAGCTATCTAAACATCCTGTTTTGAAAGACCAGTGAACTCCACTAATTTGGAAGTCACTGATTCAGCACCAAGAAGCAGAAATAAGCAAAAATATTTCTTTAGCGCCATCTCAAGGCACTATAAACAAAGGCATAGTTTACAATGATAAATATAATCCAATTGTGCCCAAATTCTTTTCCAATTCACTGTAAATCATGCACAATCCAATTCATTTCATTGCATTCCAATTTGTGATCCACATCACGATTCAGTTCATTCTGGTTCATAATTCAATTAATTCCAATTTAGTTGTATTGGCATCACACGTATTCAAAATACGTGTGATGCCAATATACACAAAAACAATAGACCAAACCAGATCAGATTTACACCAAATCACTTTGGTGCTATTTTCCAGCTGCACAGGACACCTGGTTAACAGAAATTTAAAAAAAAAAGAAAAGAAAAGAAAAGAAATACCCAGCAGAACCAGAAACGACACGGAAGAGAAACAATGAAAATGACTTATACTTGTCATCAGTGGAAAAAGAAAAGTCCAACCCTAAATATATAGAGGGTATCCGTCTATATTATTATTTGTAAATTAACAACGGCAGGATCAGGATTCATAAATCGTTTTGTCTGTTCAATCAGGTGATTTCTATCATGTTTTCCTTTTTTTTTTGCAGTAATTGATTCAAGGATTAACTTTTGCATGACTGTAGCCAGAAAAAGCACATCTGTGACATTTGTGAGATGATCTATTGTTCATTGCAGATCAAACTAAACAAAAAAGTAGATTTTCATGACTTGAACCTCTAAAAAGGTGTTTAAGGTGTCTAAACCTAACCCAACTTTTAAGAGAAAGCAAAACTGAGTCCTAAAACGGTTCAGTATCAGACAGGATACTGACTCAGGCCTCCGCCTGCACCGTTCAGCACATGTTGCAACTGTGATAATATCTAATCTTTTTTTTCTTTTTTTCATATGACGCAGTTCTACAAATGATATGTTCTGGGTGCCTTGAGCCTGATGGATTGTGACATAAAGGGAAGGCTTTCACTACCGACTACTTGGAAGCAGTTTTGGCTCATTCTTCTTCCATCTGCTCTTCTTGTGCTCCATTTGAGGCAGTAACTGTTTAAAATATAATCAATTGTACTTACCCCTCCTCCCATGAGCAGACAGATTCACGGAAACTTTATTATTGAATTGCACTCTTCCAGCCACAGCCACAGTTGTTGGCTAAAGAACCAACGATTGAAGGAAAGCAGCATCACATGGAGGAAACCTAGGACTTTCTGAAGATATCACGGCATAATCAGGTTCAGGTTTTTCTTTGAAACAGCTTTCAAGGACCTATTTTGCAAATGAAAATGGCATCAAGTGTTCTTGACACTTAAATGACAATTGGCTTCACCAGAAGAATTAATGTGATGAGTGTTGTTTTTGGTGATTGGGCTCTGCTTTAGCAGCACAGGCATTCTGGGAAAAAAGGACTGAAACAGAAAAAGTCCAGCCAAGATGAAAACATCTCAAAAAACAAAAGCTGAAAATGGAGTAAACAGGCAGTGGAAGCTTTCACGTCCTTCTTCAAAGCTGGATCTTTCATGTAGCTTGTTAGAAGATGATTCAGGTTGCCAGGGGTGACCACATGCAAGTTAGGTTTCATTTGAGTCCTGCTTCACCAGAGAGCTGTTACAGCAGAGACACCTGTTACTGCTTCATATGTTTGAGGTGCAGGATCAGAAATGTTATGTACAATAAACACACGTAGACATAGAAACATCGTTCTGACAGAATGCAGGTTGTCTCCCTGTGCTAATATGATTATTGCCTGGGTAGAAGATCAGGTTACAACGACTACCTTCACCTAAAGGATATCACATTTTTAGTTTTTCCAGATGATTGCGTGGCCTCAGTTGTATTGCTGTTAATTACGATGCGCCGAGGGATTTGACCTTGTGACAGAAAAACGCAGCAGAAAGTTAATTGGTTGGAGCTGTGGCACATTCAGGTCAGACCCTGTTCAAGGTTGGAAATACTTCTCATGATTAGCATTAGCCGAGGCGTGCTGCAGGTAGGGTCTGTGAATAACGACGCAGTCACTGAAAGCTTCGTTGAACGGACCCTGTAACTCTGGCGACACCAGTTTCCCCAGAGGAGGGTTTGTTTTTTTAGCAAATAATGTTACAAAAAAACAGAAATGTTATTCAACACCATGACGTAGTTCGCCTGATCACATGGGCTCAGAACGATATTGAAGTATTTCGTCCTTTACCTGAACTGACGTAGTTGTCTATTCACACCAGATTTTTATTCTGCTGGCCTTTCAGCCTTTTGTGCAGAATTCTGTCCACACTTAGTAATTATATGCTATTATAATGAAGAGGCTAAGTGTGGACACAGTAAAGAGGCACAATTTACTTGTAAGGCCGTTTTTAAAATCCAGATATTAAAAAAGAGTGAATAGTAATTGTCTTTGGAAATGTATGAGGGCGGAGAACATCAGGTAGGATGGCGTGTTACCGCATGTTCAGATATAAGGTTGCACAACTGATGGCTTTAAAAGCACCTAAAGCTACTCTTTGATTAAAATAAAAAAAGTAAGAAAAAGTAATCACCACTCTGAAAACGCTCAGATGTCATCTGAAGTGGTTGCAGTTTAGCGGATTGATGGCAGCAACTGTAATTCTGACGAAGCTTCGACGAATTACTGAATAATGTGAGAAGGAGCTCAGCCGCTGACGCGTCTCTGTCAACTTGATTAAAGGTCTGACACCCACATGGAGCAGCGGGTATTGATAAGTTGTTCCGTTGAACAAAGCAGAAGCATTAGATTTGGACGCAGCTCTGTTTGGTGGTTGAACTAACAGCTGTCACATGGGTTTGCCGTTCACCTTCAGGTTGACACGAGTGCAAAGAATTTCTATTAGTGATACTGGGAACCTTCAACCACCACCCATACACCCCCAGGTGGTGGGCCCATGGGAGTGAAAACACATGTTATACATTACATCTGGTAAGGGTGTCCACCTGGATGTTCAACAGGGGAGGAGACCTCAGGGCAGACCCAGGACCCACCTGAAAGGACCCACTCTCAGCTTGCTTCAGAATGCCTCAGTTCTCCTCCAGGAAGGCTCAAGAAGTAATTTATAGGTCTAGATCTACCTGCTTAGGGTGCTGGGCCCGGCGACCCGGACTAAACAGTAGTTTATGGATGGATGCTGTGAACCACTATTCAGTCGCACAGATCATATCTTCATCTCTGAGCTATTTCTCAAAGAGACAACGGACAACCATACGAGGAGATGGTGCTCTGGAACTAATGTGCCTCACGCAGCCTTTTCCTTGCTGGACATAAACTGTTATTTTCCACGTGTTTTGGAAGTCTGCAATGCCGTTTGGTGAATGCCATTCTCTACAAACCACCAGCTCCTTCAGGGGTGTCTTTGTCCTCCTTGTCACCTTGTTTACAGATGATGTAGAACTGGCGTGGTGGACAATACTGTAACCTCACAGCTGGAAGGCTCCCAGTGCAAATCTGGGTTGGGACATTTCTCTGTGGAGTATGTGATTGTCTTCCATGCCTCAGGTTCCTTCCTACAGTCCAAAATAAAAAACAAACAAAAAACATTCAAGTAAGGTTGACTGGTGTCTCTGAATCATCTGCTGGGTGCATGGCTGCTGGCTGGATGTGCTCCAGGTTGCTCCAAGAAATACTCAGTTTTTGAGGTTTTCTTATCACTCAACTACTTCTCGCTGGGCTCCATTGTGCAAGGCTAAGATCATGTGACACACAGCGATGGCGCTATACGGATGTAACCCTCTTCATTCCACCTTCACTCTTCACTTGCGCATTCACAGTGATCCCATGAAGGCACAATACTGAACTGGTTATGTGACCTCTGAAGGTAACTGGCAGCACTAGACCTTAATTTAGTTCTCCAAAACACCCAAATGCATACACATGCACACACTACTTCATATTTATTTATATTTATATGAATTTACTTCACCAGTTTGGACTAGTTTGTGTAGGTCTGTTACATAAAAACACTAGAATGTGTCACTTCAAATTACAGGTTTGTACAGCAACAAAATAGAATAAAATTCCAAGGGTGGTGAGCATTTTGTTTTGGTTTTTCTTTTTTCGAGTCTCTCACACCCGTCTGTTAAACTGTGGGAACGAGCCAAAGAAAGAGACAAAAGCAGAACAATAAACCGACTACTAATTACAGGCTGAAGCTGCTGAGTAGACGTGTCGAGGTTATGAGTGATGCGTTTCTGGAAGCAGTGAGCGTAAGAGAGTTTAGCAGGGATGTCGTAAGGTCTATTTTAGGGGGCTTCAGCCATCCTGAAAAACATGCGGTTGTTGATAGCTCATTTTGACAATATCAATCAGTTAATCGACCAATCAAACAATTCCACTATATGTAGACGGCATCTTTGTGCTACGCAAAGTGCTTTTTCAGAATTAAAACACCAGCAACATAAACAATATTTCAAGGACTCTTCTTGTGCTGTTCCTGTAGTTGTGTGGTAAAAATGTCCTGCACATGACGTTCATAATTTTCTGAATAAAAAAACAAACAAACTAGGAACTAGGTGTGGACTTTTATTATCAGGTCTCATGAAAATCTTTTAAATTGATTTAAAAAATAAATAAAAATAAACCTTTTCGGCTGTCAATGTATATTACTTTTTCTAGTAATTGCTGTTGCATTTCAGTTGCTAGCTACCATCAGAAGATGTCAACAAATGTGTAGCCAAGTTTTAGAAAGTAAGACCAGCACATGAGCCTGGTAGCATCAGGTTTTGATCGGGTTGACTGCTTTATAGTCCGGTTTAGTCGAGTTGGGCTTCAAATTTTGCATTGTAGTTGGGTTCGGGCCTCTTCATCAAGAACAGCTTGCGGCCTCGAGCTTAATTTCTGAGCTTGTGCAGACCATTAAAATAGCTGAAATTCTATATTATAAGTCCTCCTACTTCCTGGATAGTTTTTGTATGCTGCTATTTTGTCATTTAGTTGTTGATTTTTAAGGCAAACTGTTCCGTCATTTGGCAGAGTAAATGTTTGAGGAGCATTCATACTTCATTGGTGCTGTATTGTCACATTTCATTAGGATTTTGATCACCTTCCAGGGAGACGCCGCCCCGTACTGTCACACTGCCTCCACCAAAAGACGTTCCCGTGTCAGTGCCTTTTCACGTCTTCTCCCCACTTTGATCCTCTCATCCAAGTGCTGTAGGCAGAATTTTGACTCATTTCCTGCACATGTTAAGGTTCCAGCACGCATGTTGCTGACACCAGTGTTAACGGGTCTGACGGTGACAGTCATGGCAGACATCCTGACAGTCCTATGAGACCACAGCGTGGCTGCGAGCAGTCTTTTTTTTAATCTGGGCAGAGCCGTCGGGTGTATCGTCCTGCAAACCTTTCCTGCAAATCTGTGAAAGACTACGGTTCCCTGAGTGCTGACTGGATTGAAGAGGAAAAAGATACCGCTGTACTTGTTATATGTGGCCCTGGCTTATGTTGCTGAGGAACCCCCGAGTGGCTCAAAGTAATGACGGAAGAGGAAATGAGAGAGTGACCGAGCAGGAAACTCAACGAGAGTAAATCTCAGACCTCCACTCCTACAGGAGGCAAAATTTCCTCTGTGTCACTTTAACGAGGGTTGAAAATCCAATACTTGTTAAATACGTGAGGTCGAATGCTTCAAATTGTCACCCTTTTTAAAGAAGGGTTGCAGAAATGTTGACATGTCCACTTTGAAGGCACAACTGTTTATTTAAATCACTGGATGACATGGATGATCAGCTCATTACATCAGGCTTTGAGAGGTTTCAAAGGAAGTCTTGGACTCCATTCAGTTGCGGAGCCTCCACACGCTTTCAGTCATCGAAAAATAGGAAAAATATCGCACAAGTACTGGCAGTAAATGGAATTGGGAGCTTCAGAACAGTAACTTGCACCATTTCCTCAAATTAATAATAAACCTCTCAAACTAATTCAAAAAAGAGAGTTTTCAGCAGAAATATGTTTCTTGTTGAATAGCTTTGAGAGGCCAAACATTAGGTGGGAAGAACGTTTTTAGTCCTCGTTCAACTCTTTGAGACCTTTTACACAGAAAAATAAAGGTCAAATGAAAAAATATTGCTTTACCCTGCATTTGTTGTCTTGCTGTTGCTGCCTTTTCAAGTGCTGTAGCAACAAAGCATGCATCTTAAAGGCCTCCACAGCCCGTCTGCCCCTCCGTACTGTGTGCTCGCTCTGACATGACTTGCATGTTAAGCACCAACAGCTAACCGTTGTAGCCTCCTTGTAATGGAGCCAGTCATCACCGACTGCCAGGGTCCAATTAGGCATGCAGCGCTCCTGATTCAAGACAGGAAAGAAGCTGCCTGAAACTTCAGGTTTTTCCTTTACAGAACTGACTACCGCTTGTTTGTTGGCTTTTCCAACTCGCCCATCTAAAAATGAAGCAGAGATGGCCATGTGGCCTGTATAAATATTTGTTCTGTTAGTTCAGAGTAAAAAAAACAAACAAAAGAAACTCTGTTGTGAAGTCGCTAAATGGCTGTTTACAGTAGCATGGGGTAAAGTCTGTAATCCTCTCACTGAAGAATGGCCAGCACTCACTGGTCATTGTTAACAAAATCTCACGGGCATATTTGCTTCAAAGTGTGGAGGGATTAGCAGTACATTAGTCCACCACCGCAGTATCACTTTTAAGCTTGTCGTTAGTGGCTCTGAATGTGCACATTCAGTTCTCCCCAAATTTCAACATCAAAATCAGCAACTGGGGTAACCAGCCTGTTGGGAAAGTTACTCACTGGCTAAATGGAAGGCTTTACACAGGGTTCAACATCACAGCATTCACATCATTCTCATCATATTTTCCATGTCTTCATTTAAAAAAAAAGGCAAAAAGAAGAACTACACATTAATTTTACACTGTTTCTCTACTGTTCTGATGAAGTGTGTTTGGAAACACGGATTAAATGAACCACAGCCGGTGAATCGATGAGTTGGCAGAAGTTTAGTGTCTCATCTTCTTCATCAACAATGTGTTGAAAACAAAAAAGCAAAAACAATAAAAATATCCGTCTGTTTGTCTATTCGTTTACTTGTCTCATAATTGACTGGAACACAGTTGGCTCAGCAATGTTTGCCAAAATATGAGCTTAAACATCTTTACTTAATAACTTTAAAGCCTACTTTGGATAACAACGGATCCTCCAAAACACTAAAACGATGTCTACAGCGCAGACGTCATGTGAGCCAGATGTGGCCCAACTTTAATAAGCTGGTGAAGACATGGGACTTGGCAAGTGTTGCTCCATGTGTCGCCCAAAGGCCCCAAGAAAGTGGAGAACTGGTCCATGACTCCTGGAAATGTGGCCAAGTTTAGGCATCCCCACTGCACGTCTGGGCCATGTTTGGCTCGAACATTCTTTGCCATCTGAGTTCAAGCAGACTCGACTCAAGTGTCAGGTTCTTCCTTTGAATAACACAGAAACACAGATATTTGTAGGACTGGTACGCGTAATTTGTTTGCACAAGTCCCTGTGAAAACACGCATATCTGAGTGGTGGTTAAGTGCTGTTGCAGTGGAGGGGAAAGTGGAGGACTCTACAGTAAAAGACAAAGGATTTTCAGAGCTTTAACCTCAGCGGGAAGCAAGTGAAAGTCTCAGGAGATAGCTCTGAGATTGCTGCCATAAAAAAGCATTTTAGGCCAAAGATAGCTGCACGCTTTATCAAGGCTGGCTGCTCATTGTTCCAGGTGCTTCTTTCTCTCTTCTGTTAATCTGCTTTCTCGTGAACCTTTTATTCTTTACCGTTGCTCATTTTTAACCCTGCGTGTAGTTCCAGTCTGCCGTATTAGAACTATTAAAGGCATGTTAGAATAACTGACACGTCCCGTGGTTACTGACATGTTACTGACTCCTCTGAATTGATCATTTTGACGCTATTTTTATTTTCTTTAGGCCTCCCCACAAAAAATTGATAACCAATCACCACCTCTTATTCAGCTAATTACACCAGAAATGATTTGTAGAAGGAAGGTATTCACATATTTCATGAGAGAGGTTGACATTTTTTTGAATGGGAGCCCAGCGGAGCCGAAGATATTTCAGAACCAACCTCCAGCAGCCAAAAATAATATTGCACTTTAGGCATTTCAACATTTGCTTCACTTCTGACAGCATTATGCGTGCATGCATCTTTTATATACCATGTGAGCTGCTTCTGCTTTTACATTCCCATCTCACCCATCTGACATTAGTAAGTCTCTTTTCTTACAAGGAATTCACATCTTTTGCAGAGATCTGAACTCTTTGTGAACTTAACAGTTTTATAAATGTTTTGTTTTTTTTTTTATTGTCACAAAGGAGCCACAGCGGATTCCTCTGCTTTACCACAAGCGACCACTTGGTCGAATTAGCAGCAAATTGCAACGCTCCAGCAGACCTGGAGCCTTCAGGTGTGTGCTGGTGCAGTGCCATGCAGGAACGACGTCAGCAGAGAAGTGAAGTCAGCGAAGCGGCTGCATGGGCCCATCAATCAGGGAGACGTTGGGTGGCACTTTCCAAACAATTTAGAGTCCATCATTCTAGGGTGGCAAACATTATTCACATGTAGGAAGCCTTCAAGACAGTTGGCAGTCTTCCCGGGAATGGACGTCCCAGCAGTTTTGCCCCAAGGTCAGACTGTGCAATGCCCAGAAAATAAAAGGGGGGGGGGGGGTTACATCTAAACAGCAAGACTTCTAGAACAATGTCTTTTAGATTGGAAAGACCAAACAGCATTCTGGTCCTAAATGAAAAGTAACACAGTATAGTACAATATAGTATGGAGCAGAGTATCCTGGGTATTTTTATGGTGCCTGAGTGGTTGACACGTCTCCAATACCAGGAATGGCATCACAATATGGATTTCTGGGAATCGTTAAGCGACTGAAACACATCCCTGTCATGGGTTAGGTACCCAGACCATCCCTGAAAAACTGGTGCTCTGGGTTGTTCAGCTGTCTCAAAATCCTCTCATCTCATCTCTTATTCATTGCCACCATTGCAGTGCACACAGCTATCGTCTAATTTCCTCCAGAATTGATTTCATCAATCCAGTTTGTTCTTCTTTTTATTTGTCGTCACCTTCTTCTCCTGATATTTATTGGCAGTTGGCAAACAATGAAAGTGGTGCACTACGTCTACCAGATGGTCTGGAGTGACAGGCCCGGTAGGATCTACTGACCTAGCAAACTGTCACTGAAAATGGAGCCACATTATCTTAAAAAGGACCAAAGAAGAGGTCAACCTATTACAATTTCAGCCTGCTAGGTTTTGCCAGACTTGTTGTAATCAAATCCAGGACTTGGACTTGATCTGACTCAGGCCCTGATTTTAAGGACTTGTGACTTGACTTGGACTTGAGCACTGACTGCATCTGAACTCAGAAATCTGATTAGATTTTTTTTATTTCATACGTGTTGCATTAAGTTACACTCTTTTTTAAAGTTCAAGATTAATTTTGAGCAAAATACATCATCCCACATACCATCAGTTTATGTTTTATGTGCATTATGTTTAGAACAAACTACAGGTGCTAAAAAACTAGAGGACAGGTTTTTCTGACCAACGGATGAGAGTGAAAACTCACTTTCATTCATCATCTTTTACAGCTTCCAGCCTGCTGATACCATGCAGAGCTGCATATTGATGTTAAAATGAGACAAGTGGTGCAGTTAATGTAAGTTTTATTGATTTTGATAGTTAGGGCAAAACAACGGCTCTTCAATGCAACACTAATATGTGTGTTTAGAGATGCTTAAATTGTGATTCAAAGACTGCATGTGTTTAAAAAGCTGTTAAAAAGCTGTTTTGTTTGGATTGGACTCGACTCGGACTCAGAAGACTGGCGACTCAACTACAATGCTGATAGCTGATAACTGAAACTAAGGTGGTCCCAAACACTGGAAAGAAAAGAATCAAGGTTTTAAAAGTCTGATACTTCCAGCAAGACCTGCTTCTGTGGTGTTTGAGAGTCCAGACCTCGACCAGACCATGAGGCTGCCGTTCATAAATTAATATCCAAAAACCTCGATTAACTGAAGTGGCTTTCCTCCATTTCAACACAACAGCCTGATGACAGAGTACCGAATACAAATACAGTTCTTTCATGTCCTAATGAAAGTATTATTGAATTTAATGTGATTCTACATCATGTTGCACCATGGGATGTGCTGCTTCTGCATTGTAACAGATCGTGTGTGGTTCCTCACCTGAGACCAGGTTTACTTTTACTTTAGACCCGATACGGACCAGATGATACTTTGATGTTGCAGACAGCAGAACCTGAACACTGAAAGACGGCGTTCCTTCTTCTCTGTGTGTTTTCTAATATTAATTTGTGAGGTGATTGATATTCTCGCAGAGTAGATGAAGAATTCCTCAGTTTTGTCTGAAACTAAAGACTTAATGGTGGAAGATCTGCACCTCTGGTCATTTAAAGATGAAGGGTGAGAAAGTGGTTTTGGGAATAGCTACCTTTCCCACGCTACCTGAGCTCCTTCTCTGTTGACTTTAAAACTAGCGGATGTGATCATTTGATTGTTTTTGGCCGCTTGTTTTGGTCGTAGCAGGCATGGTTGGGGTTTTAAAATGTGGCACTGGTCTCACTAAGATGAAGGAAGGAAATGGATATGTGGTTGTTTTTGAATCTAGCGTACCTCCGGCCTGCATAAGCAAATACACGGAGGGTAGTGGTTTTCCATGCCTCTGAAACCTGCACGCCAGTCTGGAACAAAGGCTGCTTCATTCGTTGGTCGTGCATCACAAACTTCCCAGATCACTTTTATACCTGGTTTCAGTTACAGTTTTTGTGCTCACTTGAAGGTTTCAGGTCCGTATCCAGGAGGAGCAGCATCTCCTTCGAGAGTTACCACTCTGCAAGATGCAAATTAAATAACGTGGAAACACTTGATTAGGTTTCTGTCTCCTTAATGATAAAATTAAAGGAGACAGTTTTTTTCAACAGCAGTTTTTGTAGGTATAGAGAAGAAAAACGCCATTTTAATCGACTCTCGTGGTGGCAGGGGTGAGTCTCACTGGCTATTTCTGCTCTGATCTGGGTCTGTGACATCACTGGAGTACATATTTACAGACGTGGGACCTTGGGAGAGTATGGGTAACTTTCTGAACCCCACGAGTTCCCTCATCCTTGTTTTCCCATCCACCTTCAATACCTTTTGCGTGTCATTTCATTTGCAGGTGCCATTGAATGTTTATCTCCAGCTTCACTCGCTGTTTGGTCAACATGTTCAGTCGCTCAGGTGTAGGAAGTGGATGAACTAGTTTTAGGTAAACAGGTTAAAATCTCTCAAAATTGTTCTAACTTGCGTAACAAACTCAGAAGAAATGCTCCCTTTAATACATTTGATATTATGCTGTTCTGTGCAGCACAAGTAGTGTCTATCTTTTTTCACTTTTGACTGTTTTTTGAGTCCAGTCTGGTTTTCACAGGCGCAGGGGAACTTTTGGTTCTGGGTAGTTTTAATTCACCACATGTCTCAGTAAAGGTGGAGGCAGATGCCCAGAGAACTTGCTAGCTGACCATTTAATGCAACAACATGTAAGATTGTGCTCTTTGGCGCCCCTCTCTGGTTGAGAAGTGTAAACTGGTCAGTAATGCTTCTGTAACTCTTTCCAGATCACTGGATTGCAACAGTCGCTCATGTCGTTCCCTCTTGGCATTATGTGAACACACACCTGAATGTGTTTGTGGAGGCCTGCACACCTGCTGTAGATCGACTTCATCAAGGCCTGATGATGAGCAGCGTCCTCATTAATCCTATGGAAGCTTTGGGGGGTACTTGGTGTTGCCCGCATATATATTATATGCTTCGTTTTCATTTCATTCATATTTTTTGTCAAATGCTAGCATGATAAAAAATTATTTATGTTAGTTCGAGGTTGTTGAACTAAAGCAATTTCAGATGAAAAGCATCGGTTTAAAAGATTGCGTTTCCATGATGACATTAGAGGACTGAATAATCCACAATTTCTTTTTTCTGTTTGTCAAAATTTAATCCAGATGGTACGCATGAAAAGTTTTGATTAAAAAAGAAAAAAAAATCTCAAAACATTGTTGGTCTTTTACAATTCTAGACCCAAAAGCACAATGCATTTTTTATTGTCTTCTAAATCCTTCATATCCTTCATTTTTTTTGTTTTGTTTTGGTTTGTGTTTTTTACCCCAGTAGTTTGGTCTTTTCACACCAACTGTGTGTGTGTGTGTGTGTGTGTGTGTGTGTGTGTGTGTGTGTGTGTGTGTGTGTGTGTGTGGAGAGGAGGGGGGTTGGCAGGTGGCAACAAGGGCTGCTGCTGTGACACCCTCTTCTGACTCACAGAGGCTTTTTTTTCCCTTTTCTTTAAGCTTTGTGAATTCGAAAACATCAATGTCATATTGCGCTGTGATGATGGCCGACTACCTGACTTTGAATGGCAAGTCCTCTCCCAGCATTCCCATGAGGCTCCTGGTGAGAATTGAGCTGAGACTGACTAACTCATTTGTGTGAAGAGGCGACATGCTGGAGGCTCAGCGGGATTTCTCTGTCGAGCCCCGGATCACGATTTAGTGGTATTTCTGCTCTGCGGGCTGTACTTTCACTTCCGCTGAAGATATAAGTCTTAAATTAAACCGTGTCACACTCAAAAGTCATCACATTTCCGTGAAAGTTGATGAGCACATCTGCTGATTGGGCCCTGGGAGCACTTTCCATTCATTGTTGCACAAGTTTGGAAGGAACAAACACCAGGTGCTTCTCTGCACTTTTCCCAGTCTTGATTTGTGTCGCTGTTGCATTAGCTGATGCTGAAGTGGATATTCTTGGATTTAAGGCATTATACCTCCTAAGTCACCTGCCAGGAGAGGCAGGGATGGGGTGACTAGCGTTGGAGCATCCAGAGTGACTCAGTTGAGTTGCTGTTATAAACAGAGGATAAATGAATTAATGTTTAGATGGTGTTACTAAATATTGAGACTGAGCTGAGCGCCTCAGGCCAAGTGCTTCAGTTTCTTTGTTTCTGTCTTCGTTGGCTGTCAGACTGTTTTACACACTGTTATCTTTATACTGGGCGCTAACTTTCTGCCAAATTAATGCTGCCATGAGGCGCCAAGAGCAGGTTTTGATTCAGAAACCAATCGCTGGAAGCTTTCAAGGTTAGCAGCTGGTCCTGGATCACAGGTTTTTAATTCTACTGGGTTTTTGTGTGTACGTCTAAGCACCCAGAGATGGTGAGCTACGGTTAGCTAAAGTCAGCTCAGCGTAGCAGGAGAGCATCTCCTAAAAACCTCCTGACACTTCAGATGTGAAACAACGTTGGAAGTTGTTCCATCTCCATCTGTGGTTCACCACTTGCATGCTTTGCATTTTACAATTTGTTTTTCAGACCTTAAATGTGCTTTATCCTTTAATTAGCAAAATCTGTTAAATCAAGCATCAATAGCAGCTAAAGCTTTTATCTTAACACACACACACATAGCTATATATATATATATTTGTGTGTATGTATATATATATACACATATATGTGTGTGTATATACATATACATACATATATATGTGTGTGTGTATATATGTATATATATATATACACACACATGTATATACATATATATAGTGATATATCTAGAGAGAGAGGGAGAGATAGTCCATCCAAAGGGGAAAAATAAGTCACCACCTGGATTTAATTAAGGAAATAGGTAAGAACCTCTCATTGGATAATTACTGCACGGATGATTATGTTGCAGTTTCAACAAGTTATTTTAGCCTAACTGATGCAGCGAGCAGCTTCTCATTTCATAAACAGCCATGTCAGAAGACCCACCCTTCCACATCCTGTGGTTGTGGAAAAGATGTTAATCTGTTTCAGAAGGGTCAGATTATTGGCACATCAGGCAAAGAAAAGGAAGTTGCTGAAACGACTAAAACTCTGTTAAGAACTCTCATGTGGTCTGAGTCCAGATTTACTCTGATCCAGAGTGATGGAGCTTCAGGGTAAGAAGGCAGGAGGATGCACTATTTGTGATTAGGATTAACCAATAAATATAATAAGCAGATATTTTATTTGAACATGAAGCTCATCAGTGTCCCTGTCCTTTCTTTTGAACAAAGTTCTCTCTGCAGTTTTATTTTACCAAAAGAAGAGACTTTTTTGTGATGTTTCTCTCAGTTTTTATTTAAGATGCCTGTAGATGATAACTGACAGATATTTAAATCATGCTGAAGTGTTCAGCCAACCACAAGAATGTGTGGAATTTCGTTGGTGTAATTTATTGTTCGTCCTGTCCCGTCACAAGCGGTGCTTCTTGATGTGTGTGGACCAGTTGTGGAAAATGTCCCAGTGCATTAAATCAAACGCACCAATCCCCATAGCAACCACTGCGCTTCGGAAGCAGAAGTGCATGCGCACTCATGTACCGCTGAGTGGAATCTCTGGTTGTTAGCTTGTAAACAGTTTCTTTTCCGAGCTGTTCTGTATTGTAAATAACACGAAACACATCTGTTTACTCTCCTACTGATTTTAATTGGAAAATTTTGCAATGAATGTGAAGACATAAATGTGTAGTACATGTTTCCAAGGCTGGGCACAGAGGAGACCACCGGGCGCTCTCTGAGGGGAGGGGGAGGGAAGCAGAAGAGAAGGAGATGTCCAGCCAAGGCTCCGTCCAGACACTGCACGGACAGGAATAAATTAATGGGAATGTTTAAATGCACAAAGTAGTTTTCAAGACTGCATATTGCTAGCGGATCTATTTTCCAACCCAGAGTGCAGCCCTGACTGGTTCTGAATGAGGACTTTATAGCAGACAGCCGCTCTCCCATCTTCCTGGTACTCCGTACCACAACTGAATCTTTTGGTGGTACTGAGTACCGGACCGTACCGGCTTACTTTCAGCGCTGGTCACCACTGTTTCAACACTGATCACATTTGTTTGCAACAAGTTCAAGGTAAACAGAATTAAGTGTTATGGTGCTGAGCTGTGATGTCCACATACATGAACACCAGGTTGTTGGAGGTGAAATAATTTCATTACAAATTCTGCTTTTCCTCACTTGTTTCAAACTTTGAACGTTTACCAGATCTAAACTGAAAACGCCGTTTCTCACCAAGTAAAAAGTATTTTTCTGCAAAGACGGATAATTTCATGATCATTGAGTCATTTTCACCCAGAATTTAGTGTTTAGCTCTTATATTTATGCAGCATATTATATTTATTGTATTTTATTATAATGCTCATATGCACCAGGAACTTATAACTTTGTTGTTGTTTTTTTCTTTTCATAAAAGGCTAAGATTAAAAGAGGGGCTATTAGTGACTAATCGATTTTCATAAACATCATGTAGACCTGTGATAAAACTCAGTAATTCAGACTGTAGCTAAGAATGAAACAACATGAACATGAAATGAATTAAAGTATGACTGTATGAGTATGCACTAGCATGCAGCATGCTGGTATGCATTGCCATGCACTAGTATACACTATGACCTAGTATACACGAGTATCAGAATTACTTTATTAATCCCTGAGGGGAAATTCTCTAGTATTCTCTAGTATGCACTATACACTAGTGCACTATTATTTAGTGTGTACTAGTATACAGTAGTATGCAGTATGCATTACTATGCACTCATATACAGTATGACCTAGCGTACTCTAGTATGCACTATACACTAATAAACACTGGTATGCACTTTATACTGGTAAACAATATATGATAGTATGCAGAGGACACTAATATGTAGTATGCATTAGAACACAATAGTATTTAGTGTGCACTACTATGCAGTATGCACTAGTACATAGTATGTAGTATGCATTAGTATACAGTAATTTTAAGTGCTCTAGTGTGCAGAATGACCTAGTATTCACTAGTATGCACTATACACTAATAAACACTAATATTCACTTTGCACTGGTATACAATATGCACCTAATATGCAGGAGACACTAGTATGCAGTATGCACTAGTATAAATTGGTATTTAATGTGCACTGGTCTGTAGTATGCACTGGTATACAGCAGAGTGGGAGGCGCGTTTCCTGTAACTTTGGTTGGGGGGGATAATAGTGTATGATGAAAAGAGGGGCTGCTAGTTACTAATCATATTTCATGAACAGCAGGAGAATTTGTGATAAAATTCCTGCTCTGTATTGCAGGCTGTAGCTCAGAACATGAAATGAATTAAAGTGGAACGTAAATAGAAAAACATAATCCACTTACAAGTGTAGGAGCTGCGTGGCTCTAAACTCGTAACCCATCTGGACACTGAGATGTTACGCTCTGCTGAGCATAAAAATTTCCTCCCAGAGTTTCATTTATGGGGGTTTTTTGGTTGAACATGGCCGTTCCTCTGAGCAAGCAAAGCAATCTGACTTTGAGCCTCGTCTCTTTGTGCTCTGCCCCGTGTCACCATCCCTCCTCTTGATGAAACGAAAAACTAATGTGTATTTTCTTTTCTTTATTTTTTTTCCCACCCAGCTGCTATTCAGGTGCAAATCACTCCGGCACAGGGGGAAATCAGCATCGGAGAGTCCAAATTCTTCCTCTGCGAAGGTAAGAGAGCTCAGACATACTTCATTTAGCTCAGCTGGATGCGCATTTCAGCGCGTACAATAATATTCACAGCAGTAATTGAGGTCATTTGATACGACTGTTGCAAGTCAGGTGAAATAATGATGCTGGTGGGAAGAAAGGGGTGTGGGGGTGTGGGGTGGGGGGGTAAATGAATTTGGGGAGTTTATTCTGTGGAGGATGAGATCAGTCAGGTAAGAAAAAGAGCTTAGGAGAGGTGGGAGAGAGAAATCTGGAGGAAAGAGAATAAAAAAATAATGAGACAGAGGGCTCTCGCTGTCTTTGTGTTTTCATGCCTGAAATAAAGGTTCAGCAAAGATCATCGAGCAAACCCCCTGACATCACAGGTCCACGTGGATTCAAACTCCAGATCCTAATAAATAACTTTGATAAAGTTATGACGTTAAAAACAAATTTAGGTTTACTGTCCGTTGTCACTGTGTTGTCATTTTAAGCTGGACTGCTTCAACATCGCCCAGTGTTGTCACTTCTGTTTTTGGTGTGTGTGTGTGTGTGTGTGTGTGTGTGTGTGTGTGTGTGTGTGTTTTATTCGTCCTGAAGCCCCAAAATAAGATGCAGTTGTGTTTGTGGAATCTGTGTTAGTTTGAGACAGGAGATGAGTCATATCTGATAAGGATGCAGCTGATGGTGCAGGAGCCGTCAGCCACGGCGACGTCTCACATCTCTGTTGAATATTTCACTTTCTCAAATCTGCCAGAGACTTGTCCAGTATTATTATGTGTGATCTCATCAGTTACACAAAGTTTCTCCCCCAAACCCGCCACAATCGCTGCGGTTTTGGATTATTATCATTATTGCTACACTGTTGTTAAATGTAGTCAGAGAGGAGGAGAATTGTCACACCAGCATCTTCAAGTTGGGGCAGAATTTTGAAAAGTTAATGGGTTTATAGTGTAGCAGCAGAGAGGTTAAGGTAAAACATAATAAGAAAGTAAATGTAAGAGAGTGACTGCACATCGATATATCCAACATCAATACAACTGATATCAAATGAAATTGTTATATGTTTAAATCAAATTCAAATTTTATTTGTTCTCAATTTTGCACAGACATGAATTTAAAGTGGAAAAAAATCTGAATGAGGTTCAATAATCAGCAGACCTGCACAGGTCAGTCTGAAGTGGAGTTATTGAGTAGTTATGTCCTCTAGGTTTTGAACACCAGAATACCCTGGAGGGAGGAAGCTTATCCTCCTCATCCTCTCTGTGCCTGAGTTCAGGGAGCAGAACCACTTTCCTGACTGCAATATAGAAAAAATTAAATTGTTGGTATAGTTGAGGTCTTTCACCGTCTTCATGGCCTTGATCGAGCACCGCTGACGTAGAAACTTTCATACAAATTAAGTAATAGCAGATTAAAGTATTAAATGCCCAGGCTATGATGTGTACATGTGCTACATATACTGTAAATAAAACATTAACAATTAATTATACCGGCTATAAAATAAACAAGCTAATATTTACATAAAATAGGACTCAACTATGAACTGTGCAGGCTTTAACGATATGAAAGCTATGTTACATAGAGATAACAATTACATTTACAGGATATGAAATGCACAGGCTACGTAAAGTAGAACAAAAACTAATGAATGTACATACTAGAGCACAAAACACAGATATTTAGTGTGCACTAGCATATTATATGCATTAGAGTGCTCTGGTAAAGTAGGCAGTATGCGTTGGTATGTACTATACAAGAGTACAGACTAGTATACAGAATGCACTAATATGCACTGGTATAATGAATGAGGTAGTATACACTAGAATGCAGTATGCACTAGTATACACTGCATAATGTATGTAGTATGCATTATTATGAACTAGTATACAGTATGACCTAGTATACACCAGTATGCACTTTGCACTAGTATACAGTGTGCAATAGTATGCAGCATACACAAGCATCCAATATGTACTAGAATACAGTAGTATTCAGTGTGCACTAGTCAGCACTAGTATATAGTACAGGGGGGCAATAGGTTTTACAGCATACAAAGCACATGGACAAAATATTTAAAACACATAAAAACACACAGGCGCAAAGAAACACAAATACTTAAAAATACAAATATAAAATACACAGTGAGTTTGTAATTAAAATATGTAGAAAAGAGTCTCTAAAGTATTTTTAAAATATTCAGTATGCCTTAGTATCCATTAGTATTCAATATTCACAAGTAAACAATATTATTCAGTATGCACTGGTATACAGTAGTATTCGGTATGCACTATAATGATATATTACACACTATGCACTAGTGTACAGTATTTTTCAGTATGTACTAGTATACAGTAGTATTCAGTATGCACTAGAATGTTATATTACGCACTATGAACTAGTATACAGTATTTTTCAGTTTGCGCTAGTATACATTAGTCTGCAGTATGCACTAGAATGCACTAGTATTTTTTTATTTATTTATAAAGTTTATTTGATTAGGACAGAGCACATTAATCAATATAT